>CAUYPK010054740.1:0-16756 GCA_963574355.1 Loris lydekkerianus
TTTTATAGTTCTCTTTATAGAGATCTTTCATGTCCTTTGTTAGATAAACTCCCAAATATTTCATCTTCTTTGGCACTACTGTGAATGGAATAGAGTCCTTAACTGTTTTTTCAGCTTGACTATTGTTGGTATATATAAAGGCTATCGATTTATAAATGTTAATTTTGTAACCTGAGATGATGCTGTATTCCTTGATCACTTCTAAAAGTTTTGTAGTAGAATCCCTGGTGTTTTCCAGATATACAATCATATTACCTGCAAACAGCGAAAGTTTGATCTCTTCTGACCCTATATGGATACCCTTGATCACCTTTTCTTCCCTAATTGCGATGGCTAAAACTTCCATTACAATGTTAAAGAGCAGTAGAGAATGGGAAAAAAAAAAAAAAAAAAACAAGTTTGGTTGTCCCACATGTCACAGTAATGGATAATTTGATAGACTGAGAGAACTTGTTTAATAGCCTATCCTATGCAAATAATAATAAGCACCCTACTAATTTTAATCCTTTTCAGAATCCTGGGGCAATGTATTCAGCATTATAATTTTAACTATATGGAAACAATCAGTATTTGAAATGAATAACCTTTAATGATTCAGAATTAAATTAATTGCTCAGTGCAATTAATCAAATTCTTTCTAGGTGGTGTAGTGATGAGTAGACAGAGCACCATCAGAGGCTAATGCTTATTTTCAGGGGTGTGTGTCTTTCTTTCATCAGTTTCCCTAAGCAGAATCTGAGGGATTTGTTTAGCTTCAAATGGTAAATTGGGGGGAGTGTTCTTAAAAGAAAAATAACAAGAAAGTCAGAGAAGCAGATTAGGGAAAGGGATAGATTTGAGCAAGGGTCTCAGATAATATCAAGCCTTGGCCTGACCATCCCCAATCCCCAGTCAGGGGTTAGCTCTAGACATCTTCTAATGCTGGGAGCTCGGCTTTTGAACCCCCAGAAGAGACAGTCATTGGCCACCTTCAGGGGCTAGGAATTAGCCCAATCATCTCCTAGTGAGGTCGTTCATTCAGCAAATGGCAACTATCCCAAGAAGTCACAGGTGAAGCCATCAGCTGTAGCACTAACATCAGCCACAGACAGGTGCAGAAGCAGGAGAATGGGATCTGGGGAAGGTAACAACAGTGTCTACCAACACTCCAAATCCTCACAAACCTAAAACTTTTATATCTTCAGCTCCAGTACCCAGATAGCTACTGTTTTTTGTTTGTTTGTTTTTTTCTGCAAATCCACCATTCTCCTAGTAGAATGAAGAAGAGCAATACAATGAATCCATGACATTGAGCAGAAACATGATACAAAGAGTCACAGTAGGTAAGTTTAAATTGATCTTCTGAACTGTAATGAATGTCACGTACCTGCTGATAGGATTTGACTGGAAGTACTTTACTTCTACGGTCTTCTTTCCAAAAGCCAATGACCCCATTCTAATCATGCAGAAAACACCACACAAATGCGGGCTAGGACATTCTACTACAGGATTCCTGGCCAATACTCCTCAAGACTACTCAAGGTAAAGAAAAATAAGGGAAGACTCAGAAGACACCATAGACCAATGGAGACTGGGAGGACATGATAGTTAAATGCAGTGTGGTTCTCTGAAATGGATGCTGGAACAAAAAGGAGTTAATGGAAATCCAAAAAAGTTTGCAGTCTAGTTAATAGTAGTACACAATGTTGATTTCTTAGTTTTGATAAATACTCCATGATAATTTAAGGTGTTAACAATAGCAAAACCTAGTTGGGGTATATAGGAATTCTCTGTCCTATCTTTGCAACTTTTTTTTGAATCTAAAATTATTCCAAAATGAAAATTTTTTTAAAAACTCAGATGAAAACCAACAACAACAAAAGGCAACAGGGCTCTCCATTACATCAGCTTCAGCATTATTTTATTAAAGAACATTAGATTCACACCATGTTTGAAGAATACTTTGAATTATACTTATTGCCTTTCTTTGACCTCTGACTCAAGTGAGAAAAAACAAAACAACAACAACAAAATAGAAATAAAAGGAAGAAAGAGAGAAAGGAAAGAAAGGGGTGGGGATATTGACCTTCAAAAGAAATTATGCAAATTGGCTGTAGCAGCTAGTTGTTAAGATAGAATCAAGGATGAAAGAAGGTCCAGGAGTTTTAGAAAGCTCCCCAACAGTCTCCAAGTCCTACCAAACTCTTCCTCAGCATTCATACCTCCTCACACAGGCCTTCATCACCCCACATCCAAACGACTCCCATGGGCACCCTTCTGGTTTCTGTTACTCCTTAGTCCTGGAGCCACTAAAAGCTCTCCACCATCCCACCCTCCACCTGTCCTGACCTGGCTTTCACCAGAAATTCTCTTCCTCTAGACTAGTTGGGCAACCTCTTGACCCACATATAGCCCAGGGTTCCTCAACTCACTGGGTCTTTTCTCCTCCTGGAAGACTCTCTCCACATAACTTTTACTATTTCTAATTGTGCTCAAGACTATTAAATTCTGTCTTGTTTAAAAGCCACTTGTCTCCCAGAGACTCAACCACAAGACTTTTGAAAGTGATAAAGAAATACACTAACATTTCAGGGTATAAAATCAATGCCCACAAATCAATAGCCTTTGTATATGCCAATAACAATCATGTTGAGAAGCTAATCAAGGGTCCAATACCCTTCACAGTAGCTTCAAAGAAAATAAAATACCTGGGAATATACTTAACAAAGGATATGGAGGATCTCTATACACAGAACTATAAAACTCTGAGAAACAGAAATAGCAGAAGATATTAACAAATGGAGGAACATACCATGCTCTTGGCTGGGAAGAATCAACATTGTTAAAATGGCTATACTACTCAAAGCAATCTACAGATTCAATGCAATCCCCATTAAAATGCCAACAGCATACTTTGAAGAACTCAAGCAAATAGTTTTTCATTTTGTACAGAACCAGCCAAAAAAAACCATATAAGCAAGGCAATTCATAGTAATAAAATAAAATCCAGAGACATCACTCTACCAGACTTCAGGTTATATTATAAGTCCACAGTGATCAAAACAGCATGGTATTGGCACAAAAACAGAGATACAGGTCTATGGAACGGAATTAAAAACCCAGAGATGAAACCAGCCTCTTATAGCCATCTGATTTTTGATAAATCAAACAAAAGCTTACACTGGGGAAAAGAATCCCTATTCAATAAATGGTGCTGAAGCTGAGATCCTTTTGCTATATATTTCATTTCAACTCACTATATTGTCATATAGATATTACTTTTACAATATTATAGATATAAAACTCATAGCTCAGATGTTAAGGTGACATAGTTAATAGGTAACAGAAGAGATCTGCATCCAGTTCTGTCTGAAATTTAGAGAGAAGCTGTATCTTCTATGTCACATTGAAAACAAGTCAAGACAAAAACTAAGAAAGATAATCAAGGACAACCACACAGATGTCAACAGGTCAGAGAGATTTCCCCTATTAACTCACTTCTCTGAAGGTCCAGACTTCTCCTCTGCCTTTCTTTCCAGCCCCTAACAGCTTCCTTTAGGTGGTGTGAACCTCCAACACACATAAAAGGCAACTAGAGTTTGGGAAATGTGTGGCCTGAGGGTTTCAAACATTTCCTTCCCCAGAATAATGTTAACTGGAGATTCTGTCAACCATCGTTCAACTCCACACAAGCTCTAAATAGTTTCTTGGTCTTCATTCATTTTTTTTTTTAAGTTGTACCTTCCTCACCTTTTGAGCATCATAAAGTTTTAGCACAGAAGGTGCTACACAGACTCCTTTTACAAGTGAGAACACTAAACTTGGAGTGGGGAAGTGACTCTTTCAAGGTCACACCTTGTGATTTGCAGTCAAATGTATAAAAAGGAAACCCATTGTATGATCTTCTTAGAAGCTGAGGGGAATACCAAGGAGTACAGCCGTGGAAGTGGCGTGTATTTAGTACATTAAAAGACAGATCACCCTACTAAGTTCTAAAGAGAACATCAAATACCTTCAGGCCTGTTAAGCTGAGCAGAACATTCTGTCATTGTCATACTTGGTTTAATCCCTCTGTCTGTAAGACCCACAAGCAGTAGATTTTTTTTTCCAGTGTCACAGCCAGCTGTGCTCTAACATTTCTGCAAATTAAAAAGTAATTACCTCAATAATGGATTAGTTGGTGAGTTTAATCACTCTGAAAAAATACTTGGCTTTTTCCTTTATGGAATAATAAAGTTTTGTGTTTCTACACGGCCCATCATTTAGAGATCCTAAGAACATCAGGTTTTTGCTGACATAGACCAACATTAACAACAGAAAACAAATAAATGGATGAAGACAGAGTATCAACTACAGAGAAAGAAGATTGGTGACTAAGGAGTTATCTAGGTGAGAGGCAACAAGAAACAAAATAAATCTGACATCCTGAAGTTCTTCAGTAGACAGAGTCAAATGACTAGGATACATCAGTATTTTTATAAATCATAGCCTCACCCTATTTCCATCCATAAGGTTTATCCAATTTCTCAAATTCTGCCTAATCATAATAGATTTCCCTACTGGTTCTACTGAGTTCTCCCTTATGCAGAAAATCATGTTTTCCTTCATGCTCCTTCTGTGCAGAACTCCCAAGTTCCCTACCCTATGTTAGATAGTTTGCAAGCATCCAACATGATTTCATGTTATTTGTATGTGATTTGTAATAATGTAGTAACATCTCACAGCACTGCTATCAACCATGTTAAATATAGTGCTGTCAAACCAACTACTCCCCAAATCAGAGGCTTAGAACCACCCCCATATGGTCTTATGGTCCTGTGAGGTGGCTGGTTCCCTCACGCTCTGCAGCTCTCTGGAAGATGGCTCATCTAGGCTGGGCTCACCAGTGATCTACATGTCTCTTATCCTAATTCTGAGACTAAGAGCTGCCCAACATGCTCTTGTGGTGATAACAGAGGCAGAAGAACAAAAGACAATCTTGATACCCAGTCTTCATCTGGGCATCACCACTTCTATCTCTACCTCTTGACCAAAGCAAGTCATATGACCAAACCCAGAGTCAAGAGGCAAAGAAGTGCTCCTTTACTCCAGGAAAGGCTGGTGGGGGCTCTGTGATTATGATACTAATAAGACTGAACAGAACCAGGAAGGAATTACTCAAATATCCAAGAGAGGTGTGTTAGGAAAGGGAGCTGGGCAAAAAAAAAAAAAAATGCTGTCTCTTGTGGTTCATTAAAGCTAAAGGCTTTCAGTGTCTTGTTTGGAAGTATTTAGCACTCCTTTTAAACAAATTGGGCCTTGCAGAATGGCTACTAATGATACACAGGGTATGCCCCTCCCCTTCCTAGTATTCATGTCAGCTGACCTCCATTTGTGTGCATGAAAGCTTTGATTATGTAACGGGGAGAAGATAGAGAAAATTATGTTGAAAGGAGAGGGAATTGGAGAAGAAATAAAAAAATGGGTGAGAAGGATAAATAGAAGCCTGTTCTCCCACTTGTTCCTTTGCATTGTTTTTAGGGTCCCTTTTGTGAGGGGGTCATTTAAAGAGAAGTGGATCAAAGTGGACTTTGGACACTCTGGGTCCAAAGAGAAGTTCTTTGAGGTTCAGTCAAAATGAGACATAGATTTGAAAAGAAGTTGCATCTACTCACCTCTTTATGGCTAGAAGAAGGGGAACCATCAGGAGCCATCACCATCCTCATTCTGCTGTGCTGGCAATGAGGCTTATTTAAGCTCTTTTTGGGGCTTCAAATGTGGGCAAGTGGAAGCCAGAGTCAAATCAAAGGGTATTTGTGAGGCACTCCACTGGGACTGTAGAGGCTAACATCTAGTTTGAATAATTATTCAAATATTAAGCTTAGTCATTTAACATCACTGAAATCTTCAAGTTAAGGGAATACTCAAAGTATAATAAACAAAAAAATTAATGGTGGTTTTAGCACCTTCTGTGCTAAAACTTTATGATTTCTTTATATTTTTTATAAAGTATTACTCTTCAGTTCACTTTTGACACTTAGAAATAAGTGTCAAAATAATACCTTCAGGCCTGCTCAGCTTAACAGGGTGATCTGTCTTTTAATGTACTAAATCCACGCCACTTCCACGGCTGTACTCCTTGGTATTCCCCTCAGCTTCTAAGAAGATCATACAACGGGTTTCCTTTTCATACATTTGACTGCAAATCACAAGGTGTGACCTTGAAAGAGTCACTTCCCCACTCCAAGTTTAGTGTTCTCACCTGTAAAAGGAGTCTGTGTAGCACCTTCTGTGCTAAAACTTTATGATTTCTTTATATTTGTTATAAAGTATTACTCTTCAGTTCACTTTTGACACTTAGAAATAAAAGGAGAAATAAAGAATGAAATTTAAGAACCATTAAGTATATAATCCACATAATCCCAAATATCTTAGTATAGGATTAGATTTTTTAAGAAAACAAAAAAGGACACACTTGAAAAAGAAAAGAGCTTTTCCCTATATGTTTCCTCTTTTCATTCATTAGTTAACGTGGCAGATTACATTTTTAATGTTCTTTAACATTTGTCTATTTCAGATAAAATCATATGTAACGATAGCCATGATAAAGGCAGCATAGTTTTTGTTTTCCCAAATCCCCACATAAATGGCCAACTATTGTAAATTCCAGACAAATTTTATGGATACCCTGTAGAGACAGAGCAAATAGACACCAATACTTAACAATAAACCTAAGTGACAAGATTTCACCATTATATAGCCAGTTTCTATCATTAAAAAAGCAAAGAAAAGAATGATAATCCAAGTAGCAGCAAAAATCCCTCATACTCAAATTTGGTCTAGCCCATGACATTTACAAAATGAGCCTGGAACCTCCTGCCAGAAAGAAAGATACAAAAAGAATAGGTTAGTGGGGGAAAGGATGGCTGAGTCTCCCACAGGCCAAATTTGGAATAGTTTGAGTTTCAGTAAAGATAAGAATTGTGAGCTCCACAGCTATGATTTAATAATAAAAAAGAAAAAGAAAAAAAAAAGAGAATTGTGAACTCATCAAATACTTTAAATCCATGAATTAAGAATGATATAAAAATTTTTCATGTTTAAAAGATGATAAAAAATTTGTTGTTTTAAAAATTCATAAATTAAAGGAAACAAAGCAAGCATCTATTCTGCCTTTTCTATGTGAACTGTACCACTGGGTAACCAGGCAGTAGGTGAGGGAAAGCACCTGTTTATAAAACAATTTCAACTAATAAATGCAAATAAAATGCTAGAACGTTGCCATTTTATAACCCTTAAGTAATTAACGGATCTAGACATCAATTCTGCTAAAAAGAGAGAATATAAACTAGACATTATGCACCTCTGAGTAAAAGAACAAATTATCTAGAGTCTAGTCAAAGGGAGCAAAATTGAGACTGATAAAACTTCATTCCTGCAAATGTACAGGAAATAACAGAGGGACATAGTTGAAGTACATCATGATTATGCAATGCATAAAATCCAGACTGCAAAATGCTGCATGTCAAATGCCACAAGTCTTTCAGCAGATAACTTGTAAGGAAAAGAAAGGGATGGAAACAGAATCTATGGATGTAAGACTTTTCTTTTGTTTTTTTTGAGACAGAGTCTCACTATGTTGCCCTTGGAAGAGTGCTGTGCCGTCCCAGCTCACAGCAACCTCAAACTCTTGGGCTTAAGAGATTCTCTTGCCTCAGCCTCCCAAGTGGCTGGGACTACAGGCGCCTGCCACAATGCCCAGCTATTTTTTTGTTGTACTTGTCATTGTTGTTTGGCAGGCCCCAGCTGGGTTTGAACCCTCCAGCTCCAGGTGTGGCTGGTGCCCTAGCCACTGAGCTATAGACGCCAAGCCGTAAGACTGTTCTTTTAGGCAACGTATCAGGTGAATGGAAAAACATACACCACACATACTCACTATTCAATTGGAACTAATCAATCAACACTCATGTGTACCTAATGGTAGTAAAATGCAACAGAAACTAAGCAGGTGGAAAGGGGGAAAAGGGGACAGGTAAATTTACACCTAATGGGTACAATGCGCGCAATTTTAGTGATGGGTACACTTATAACTTTGACTCAAATTGTACAAAAGCAATTCATGTAACTAAAATGGCTGTACCCTTTAATATTCTGACATTTTCAAAAAAGAGATTTTTAAAAAATTTTTTCATGTAATGGGGAAAATGTAAACTACTGTATTAAGGAATCAACATTTGGGAGAATGCAAAGACATTTCATTCAGAAGCTAGGATAGGGCTTACTTTTACAAAGACAGAGTGTCTAGGATGGGGCCACCACACAACGAAGCTTCCTGGAGTGACAGGAAACATTCCTTTTCATGAGCTTTGTAAGGGCTCACTTCATGATAATTCATTGAGCTATCTGTTTAAATGTCTTCTGTAGTAGCTTTTACCTACTTTTTCTTTTATAATGAAAAGGTACACTAATTACAAAAATAATGAAGGACAATAAATAGAAATGGAAAATAATACACTAAGATCACCTCAAATTCAAAGCTGTCTTTTAATTGGGTCGCCAAAGTCAATGATCTCAGAGCAGAAAAAATGAGACAGAATGTCAGACATTGGCAAAGATAAGACAGCAGAGTGTCAGAGAAGAAGCTGTGTCAGGAATCTATAACTTCCAGCAGGCAAAACACACCTACATCCCCAGTCTCCAAACACACACAAACAGAGTAATCATATAAATACTTTTTAAAATAAATTTAATCAAGGAGTTGAGGATTTTCCCCACTGTGCACATCCATATTAACAAATGGGAAATAAAATTCACTAAATGGAAATGTCCTTGGTTGTTAGCTTTTCTGGAACATCTCTGTTGTCAGAGGCCTGAAATGCATTTTGTCACCCCTCTGCAGATGCCTACCAAACTTTGCAATAAGCCACCCCACCCCCCACTTAGTGGCCAATAGTGATTCCTTAGCGAATTAATTTAAAGCAAGTAACAAAAATCGATAATTCAATTTGCCCATCCTGTGACCCTTCAGGCTAGAAGGGGTTTTACTTTGTCCTTTCTTGAAATAAGTTGTTCTTCATGACACAGATTCAGCCAAAAGGAACAAACCTTGAGCTCTTGCCCCAAGGGAGTTATACTAGCTCTGTCCAACCTTTCTATCAAAACACCTCTGAAAACACGAGATAAGAAATTTAGAGACCATGCCAACTGTAATGGATCGAATCAATGGAGCCATTTCTTTGCCTTTCTGGCATCCACACCCTCTGCCATCTAACTGGGCATTTCTCCTCACTTGAGCACAAGGTGCCTTCCCTCCCTCTTCATGTTGGTCTTGGTTATGAGAGTGATCAAGAATGACATGTGGGCAGTGTGCCAATTCCAAGATCAGACCTGAAAGCATCACATCTTTCCCTTTTCTTTCTTGTACTTCTGCCATCAGTGTAAGAAGAGTTCCCCCAGGTGGCTGATCCCCCCTTAGCCCAGGCTTCAAAAGAAATATACATGAAAGAAACATGAACCCAATAAGCAGCAAGAAGCCAAGCCCAGTGATACTCATAATTTGAAGCAAAGCCACAGGCCAAGCCTAATCTTGACTCATTGACCAATAGACACATGAACAAGAATAAAATTTGGTTGCTGTAAGCCCTCAAGTTTGAGGTGATGTGTTATATAGCAATAACTGATAAACCAATAATGCCAATGTAATATGTGATCATGCCTCCCTTAGAACTGTAGCCTTGGAATGACTTGTTCTACAATTAAGGACAAACATGGGCCATTTTTTACATCTCACTTGCCTCCCCATTTTAGCACTGTCCCTTACCTCCCTATTGCAGAGTCAAAGACAGGATAACATAAACCAGAATTCAGCAATAAAATTCAGCATGTATTCATCTCAGCTTTCAACCCTGTCCTCAACCTTTATTGCTTTTCTCTCCTCCCAGTTGTCTAATTTAATAATTTTACCCCTCGCCTGGCCTGTGTGAATGAAGTCACATTGCCTTTTAACTTTCTTCCTAGAAAAGAGTTGGGAGCAGGGGAGAGGCAAGAGAGAAAAGGGGGAAAAAAGCCTTTTACTGTCCATGTTCCTTTTAAAATGAATCCCACCTACAACCCATTTTGTCATTTCGGAGCCATCACTCTCACCTCTGATTCATTTTTGCATGTTTTGTCATTCCCATTTTTGCAATTTCAAGACACCACAGAAAAATATGCCAGACAATAAAGAAGATTCACATGAGGAAAAAACCAATCTTGTGCTCCCCAACCAGACACATTAGAAGGCAGTGAAATTTCCAGCAATCGCTGAGGCAAATGCACAGCTACAAAAAAGACATCACCCAGGACTCCATTACTGTCAGATGCCTACATTTCTATCTTCATTTTAGGGGTGAGGGACTTTTCCTAGGAAAGTCTCTCACTGCAGAATCACCACCCCAAAAGAGAGTGGCCCTGGTGACAGGTGCCTCCTTCACTAGAAATTTCTCTTCTCACCCTGTTTATGGTTGAATTACAACCTAGCAACTACCCTGGCTGAACTTCACATGCCTGTGCTCCAGGGCAGTGAAGTATCATAATGGAATGTCCTGTATCTTTGATTCAGGGAATTCTTCGGCTGTTCACTTTCTCACAAAAACTAAATAAACATGTATCTGACTACATCAGCCCACCTAGGCATGCCAGGGCACCCTTATAAGTGAATATCTTACAACTACCATTCTCTCAGCACAGAAATGCTAAGGAAAGGAAACTGATCATTTTTTGAGTGTCCACTATTTGCTAACTACTTTATATACCTTATTTGATTTAATTCTCATAAGACCCCGGTAAAATATGTATTTTCATTCCATTGTACTAATGAAGAGGATTAGGGTGCAGGAGATTCCATTAACTTACTTAAGATCACACAGCTGGCAAAAGGTGAAACTGCTCACAGGGAAAAGAGAATGTCTCACCAATTTCCTAGAATCATTGTGATAAGATGCATTATATTAGATGATATTACCTGGTATTTAGGTATGAAAGAGATGCTCGTGTCTTCCTCCTCACCTCCTAACCCTTACTCATCATATAGGACCCTGTTCACACACTCATTCCTCATTCTTTCAACAAACTCACACGATGGTAAGTGCCTGCTCTGTCAGAGAATGTGTCGAGCCCTGGGAGGCCCTGCCCTCAAAAATAGATACAGCGATTAAAAGGGTTTACTCTCAGGTTACACAAAACACACTCAGTCCACTTTACAGGAGGGCTTTTTGATTAATATAAACTTAACTCTAAATATTGACCATCAGACCATTTTCCCACCCATGACTCCTGGTTACCCCAATGTGGAACGGCAAGCCCATCTTTCTTTCCTTAGGCCTAAACAAGTTGTGGTTTCCCATGGAGAGAAAGTGAATGTGTGTTTGGTAGGAGGGTAAATGATATCCAGTCAAGATTTCCACAGTCCTCAGTTCATCATGTCGTATTGACAAGAAAACTGTTTCATTTTAATTCATCTCTTGTCTGCAATAATAATGATCAGATGCAATCAAGCCAGACATTAGTTCAAATCAGGGTCTTGTTAATTTCCTAATTAGCTCATTGTAGTTGCTATGCATATAAAAAGTAGACCCTAAGGACGACCATTTAAACTTCATTTTGTTTTATTTTTCTGTTTTTCACTCAATAGCCAAACCTGCTGAAGCCCAGCACAGTTACTGGACCTGGAGGCAGATTTTAGCCCCTCCGGTTATGCTCCTGCAACAACTGCAGGACACCCAACCTACCACCACCACCAGGCCGCAGCCAAGCTCCTTTCCTTCCCCATATGCATACAAAGAAGCCTTCTGACCAAAAGCCACTCTGCTGTAATCCCAGGCTCATACCTAATTCCTATTCATTCATTCACTATTCATTCAGTTAACAAGTCTTTATAGAGCATTCACTTGGTGTCAGCTCTGTGCTAGGGACTGTGAACAGAGACAGAACACATCTCTGCCCATACAACACATACAACACTTCCTGTATAGTTAAGGAGGCACAACCCTCGACACAGGCTTGCCAGACCATAGACAGAAACTATGTTTAAAAAAAAAAGAAAAAAAGGTGATATAAGGGCTTACAGGACATGGGCTTAACCTAGTTTAGGGAGAGCAGAGTAGACTTGCCTGAAGAAGGATTAACTAGCCAAAACAAGTATGTTTGGGTAGAGGGGCCTGAGTAAAACCAAAAAAACGGAGGACGTTCCAGGCAAAGAGAGGTATATATGCTAAAGTTTCAAAAGTAAAAAAGAAAATGGTGCTCTCTAGGTCAAAAAAAGTATAAGTTCAGTATTTTTTAAATAGAATATATAGCACAAGAGGAGAGTGGTCAAGATAATTTTAGAAGGCAAGAAGACTTAGATTTTCTTGCAACACATGAAAGAAATTGAGCTTAATTATGAGCCCAGATCCCACCAGAGGTCATGCTAGCATACCCTGCTTTTGGAAGTCTGCCTGGTTCATTGCCCTCTTTGTACAAAGCTAATTGAGGCAGTAGAGATTATTTTCAAAGCTAATTGAGGCAGTAGAGATTATTTTCAAAGATCTCAACTGAAAACTTTATCAGTTCTCTCTGGTAAAATTAAACCATTTTTCCTGCATCTGATGTCTCAAAATGCCATCACATTGACCCCACCAGCCTCAAAGAGCTACACGGGTTAGTGAGATGGATTAGATGTGCATTCTCATGACCCCAGATGCACATGTGGTCCAGAATCAGGGTAATGCCATGATTGAAAAAACAGAGTAAAGCAACTAAGATAAATCTCAAAATAAGTCAGTAAGTTGACTCAAACACAAAAACTAAAGTTTCTTAAATGCTGAAGACAAGATCACAAGACAAAGGATATAGAAACACTTTTTAAATCCCAACCTTTGACTATCCAGTTAACCTCACATGCCATTGCTAATCTAGCACTTCCTTCTTTAAACACCACTCCCCCACCCCTGATTCATAAAGTTTTCTTTTTTAGATCTAACACACCTGCCTCTGCCCTCGTCATCTCTTCCTCTTCTATGCCTCTAATTCTTTATCTTTTGGTTGTTTTGAGCTAAAACAGAAAATATGACAAAGTGGCTTAAGCAATAAAAATATTTATTACATATAACAGAGGTTACTAGCTTTAAAAAAAAAAAATTCACACTTTTTGGTTCACAGACTATGTCTGCCAGCTTTCCTTGCAGTCAGATAAGAGTTGTCTGTAAATTTTTACATTCTCTTCAATGGAATTTGAGTGAAAGTGATATGTCACTTCCTGACTTCACCCACAAAAACCTCCTATGAACATTTTTCAATTCTCTTTCTCTGTCCAATGGTTTGATGCAAAGGAAAAGCAGAGCTACATATGGAAGAAGCCTGGGTCCCTGAATGACCATGTGGAACAAAAGCTATCCCCACTGATCTAAACATCTGGGAAGAACCATTGCAAGAGCAAGGTAAAAATTTACCTTTAACTACTGAATTCAGAGCATATAAATTTTTTGTAGAACCTTAATCTACCTTAATACATTATTTCACTCTGCAAAAGAAAAGAGTGATAATGATAATACCAAGGAATCAGGCTCTTTCTACCTGCTCTGCCCTGTTCTCTAGAGCACGTTGGCAAAATTTCCTACTGTAGCTACAACATATCTGTACATGCAACCATCATATCCTCACCCAAACTGTACAAAAGGAAAATTGCAAGGAGATACTCATAGAGTAAGTAAAATCTCCCTAGAACCACTCAGCCAACTGTCCTATATTCACACCAGCCAGAAATGGGTCACACATTTCTCAGTCATTAGGAAAGGAATTGAGAACATCATGATTACATAAAGCTAACTCTGATTTATCCTCTGAGATTGGAGAGGTCCCCTCTTCATGAAGAGCCCTGCTACCTGCCTGGAATTGTGTTCTGTCATCAAAGGAAAAAGGAACTGATATTGTGTAGGAAACCAAAAATGTGGCCCAAACCCTTTTCTTTCAAGTCTACAAATTCTATATTATGAAAGCCCAGTGAAGTAGTCTTTCAATGACAGGATCCTATTAGGAATTATAAAATGCAGAATGGGGTAAGGTCTGGGAATCCTAATAGGTTCCTAATGTCTGTTGTATTATGAATCATGATGCAGGGCATGTGATGCTGAATGGTATAGAGAGAAACATGAATAAGGGACGACAGAAGATTAGAGGTCAAAGAGAACCTACCTTTGGAGAGATTGGAGAGGTGACTTGGACAAGGCCCTGAGAGTTCCCCAACACTGGTGGGAAATATGGCAAGGAAATTCAATTGGAAGAAAGAACACAATCATATGCACAGAAGAGAAAATTTTGGGGAGAGAGGAGAGTGAAGAAGCAAAGAGTTCTAATTTCATGAGTACCAGGAAGACCAGGAGAGTGAGTACACAGATGGCCATAAGGAGAAGGTTTCTCAAATGCATTATTTGTCCCACCACTTTAACCAACTGCTTTCCTTCATACATCCACAGCTCATCACCAGGGGATCTGTGGTACCTGACTTTGCCCAAATGCTATCATTGGTCTTAACTCTTGGCACTTCACCAGAAATACACTCTTTGACAGCACCAAACACATACACTTCCCATTTGTCTCCCAGATTTAGAGGTTTGCTTTACCCTTCCAACCTAATGTCTACTATAATCCCCCTACCAAGCAAGCCTCCTGACCCTTCTCACTTTGATTCTACAACAAAAATTATGTCCTTTGCATTGAGCCCCAATTCAGTGCCAGTATTGTAGCAAGGCCTCTAGCTACATCATTTCACTTGATCTTATATATACTAAGATATATACTAACAATCCAATGTTATAAGATATATACTAACATATTCACTTTACAAATAAGGAAATTCGGTCTCCAAAAAGTTAAATATTTGGCCAATAATTACAAAGCATGTTATAGAATAAAGATTAAAAGCTAGATACATTTTACTCCAAAGTCATTGATCTTTCCACAATTCCACAGTCTGTTAAGACAATGGGTATACTACACTTCATAAAAGAGATTTTTCTTTTTTTCTAATGTTACTAAAAGTTTTTAGAGTAGTTCATAAATGTCAGCAGTGCTAACAGGAATATAAAATAAGGAAGCAAGAGATATAAGATATAAGGAAAAGATCAGATTAAAGATGGCGGCCGAGTAACAGCTTCCCTGCAACTGGGCACGGCGAGTCTGGGGAGACAAGACTCCAGGCATCCCTGACCAGTGGGATCTGCCTATAATCATCCCTTTGAGAATACAGGGAGCCAGCAAGGGACTTCTGGACCCCAAGAGGATGACAAAAACAGGGTAAAACTGGCAAGTGGTAGCGTGTGTTCTATCAACCTAATCACATCGGCAACCATAAGTACAAGCAGCAGTGAGACTGCAAACCAGAAAGGCCTTACCTGTGAACTGTTTTGGTGTTCTTGGATTTGACACTCAGTTGAACTGCCTTGGGGAGAGCTTGAGCAGGAGTGTGGAGAACTTTGGGCATTGTCTGGGGCCCCAGACTGAGCCACTGAGCTGGGTGCAGAAAGCCATTGTGAAAGAACTGCCCCGGCAAGCTCTGCCCTCAGGGTCCCAGAGCAAGGATCAGGTGGGACTAAGTAACCTAGTGACTGAGCAGCCTAAAGGCGGGGAATGAGCTGCCTTACAGCCTTAATCCTTAGGGCCAGAGTGAGATGGTTTTGGCACACTGGAGCCTTGGACTGTTGCCCTGGGTAGAGTGCCGTGACATCACAGCTCATAGCAACCTCAAACTCCTGGGCTTGGCACTGCCCAGACCTCCATAAAAGCTATACGGTGACCCCCGACCGGTGACCCACACCCACCGGGCCTCTGCATTCCTGGAACAACAACTGCAGGAGCCACACAAACCTGCATCCTCCCTCCTTTGTCCTCCCAGCCTCCACACTAGCCCGATCATCTAACCAGGGACTCTGGTAGCTATGTGCCCTCTGGAGCCCTCCCTGCCTCTGCACAGAGCCCTTCTCCTGGCCAGAGATTGCTGGAGCCTTGGGTACTCTGTGCCAAAGTCACTGGACACCAGGCACTCCCAGAACCATGCGCACCACCCCCAGCCCTGTTGCTGGATCGGGTGTGTCACACACCGGAGCTGCTTCCACAACCAGAACTCTGTAGCTGGAGCAGTCCCAGAGGAACTAAACACGGTCACTCCCTACAAAGAACCAGCAACAATAGAGTGATCCCACTGGGGTCTAATCTTGGAGAGACACCTCCCGAACTCTGAGGACAGCCAGAGGTAATGGTGAAAACAATTATAAGGTGAAATCAACAGAAAAACTCTGGCAATATGAATAATCAGAGTAGATCAACTCCCCCAAGGATCAATGGGGCAGAAATAGCACAAGACCTCATGCACACACAAATAGCTGAGATGTCAGAAATTGAATTCAGGATCTGGATAGCAAATTAGATCGAATTAGAATTCCAAAAGTTATCTCAAGAATTTAACGGATTCAAAGACCAAATGACCAAAGATTTTGACACACTGAGACAAGAAGTTGCATCCCTCAAAGATCTGAGAAACACAGTACAATCCCTCAGTAACAGAATGGAGAGAGCAGAAGAAAGGATTTCTGACACTAAATACAAACCTTTCGAACGCTCTCAAACCCTCAAAGAAGAAGAGAAATGGAGAGCAAAAACAGACCACTCTCTCAGAGACCTCTGAAATAATTTGAAGAAAACCAATATTCATCTTATAGAGATCCCCGAAAGTGACGAAGTGGCTTCACAAGGCACAGAGTCTCTTCTCCATGAGATTATGAAG
>CAUYPK010054743.1:0-12687 GCA_963574355.1 Loris lydekkerianus
TTTATGTGATGTATTATATTTATAGATTTACGTATGTTGAACCAACCTTGTAACCCTGGAATAAAACCAACTTGATCATGGTGTATAATTTTTTTTTAATGTGTTGTTGAATCCTTTTTGCTAAGATCTTATTGAATATTTTTGAATTGATATTCATTAATGATGTTGGTCTCTAATTTTCTTCCTTTGTTGGATCCTTTCCTGGTTTGGGGGTCAGGGCGATAGTTGCTTCATAAAATGTCTTGGGAAGTATTCCTTCTTTTTCTATGCTTTAGAAAACATTATATAATATAGGTACTAGTTTCTCTTTAAAGATTTGATAGAACTCTTATGAGAAACCATCTTGTCCTGGACTTTTCTTTTCTGGGAGATTTCACATAGTTGATGCTATTTCAGTGGTTGATACAGGCCTATCCAAAATTTCTAATTCTTTCTGGTTGAGTCTAAGAAGGTGGCATTCTTCCAGGTATTGGTACATTTCCTTCAGATTTTTATATTTCTGAGAATAGAGTATTTTGTAGTAATCACTGAGGATTTTTTGAATTTCTGAGATGTCTGTTGTTATTAATCCTTTATCATTTCTGATTGTCAATATTAGAGATTTTAATTTTCTGTTTCTGGTTAGTTTGGCCAAAGGTTTATCAATTTTATTAATCTTCATAGCCTTCACCACATTTTCTTAGTTATTGTGTTAAGAAATTTATATTCTACACTTAGTAGATTTGACATGTACCATTGTAAAATGAACCATAGATGTGGTCCCACCAATTACCCAGTGTTTCAAATTGTATATAAAACCAGCACATTGTACCCCATAATTGCATTAATGTAATGGCTATGATTTAATAAAAAAAAATTATTAATCTTTTCAAAAAAACAACTTTTTGTTTCATCGATCTTCTTAATGATTCTTTTGTTTTCAACTTCATTTAATTCTGCCCTAATTTTGAATATTTTAGAGAGTGAAGTTTTCTCCTACTGAGGAAGTCTTGCTTGCTTCTTCATCTTTCTGTCAGAAGTGAGTTCTTCACCTAAAGTAACTTTGCATAATATAAACTTCAAGTCTAAGGAAGAGAAGGAAAAAGGAAGGGTGTGGGCTTGGGAATTAATTCTGAGTAGAACTGGGAACATTTTTCTGAATGAATAAAATCAGGATTGATAATTGTGTTTCTTAAAGAAGAGGGTTGCTGTATAATATTTCTTCAAATGTTCTTAACCAAGATGAGTGTGTTTATCGTTTTCATAAAATGGTATTGAATAGATGACAGGATGAGTTTGTCCTTGTAAAGTGTAGACTTTTCACTGGTTCTCAAATATAGATATCTCAAGTATAAGAATTTTAAAGTGACTGAAAGGTAGAGAAATTCTAGTGAAAGGAAAGGGAAAAATAAGAAGATATTTCCTGATTGGAAATCTGACTTCCACAGAGATTTGTCTTTAAAAAAAAAAACTTGGAGAGGAACAAATTTCATCTTTCTCTGTGTTCAGGTTGAATGATTTTTTCAAGTTCAATTTTTCAAGGTAGTTTTAATAATGCCAAACTATTAAATACATATGTATGACATTGAATTAATTCAGTCTTTCCTCTCTCACCTTTTAGAAAACTAATTGTGAGAAGATTATTGTAGTCATGAAGTATTTTGACTTTCTTGGGGCACTAATGGTAAAGATAGAAACCACAGAAAAATTAAAACTGAAACAGGTCTTTTCATTACTTATAAGAAAGAGTATTCTCTGAGCCAGGCATTGTGGTGGGTACCTGTAGTCCTAGCTACTCAGGAGGCTGAGGCAAGAGAATTACCTAAGTCCAGGAGTTGGAGGTTGCTGTAGGCTGTGATGGCACGACACTCTACCGAGGGCGATAGGGTGAGACTCTGTCTCTAAAAAAAAAAAAAAAAAAAGGAAGAATATTCTCTGACTATATGGTTCTCAAACATAGCTTGAATGAATGAATTTTCCTATATTGGTATCTAAAAATGAAGTATTGCAGCAGGTGGTAGAACTCAGTCTCTTGAGGAAGAAGTATAACCGAACATTGTTGGCCACAATAACATATTTTTTCTTTCCTAGTTGTTTCTTTATTCTTTAAGTTCTTTGGATGATATTATCTTTAGTCTACTGTCAGTGGGTGCTGTATTTTGCCTTTTATTTTGGAGGCAAAAAGTATTAAGCTCCATGCTTGAGCTCCAGGCTTGTGCCTTCTAGGATTCTTAGAAGTTTCTGAAATTTGTTTTTTAGGGTATAAACTAAAATTTAGACATAGGAATAAAATGAACTCCATAATGTTTCACCTTGTTCCTATGCACTGATATGTCTCTGGTTAAGTTTATTCTAGATTCACAGTTTAGGGAGTGGAAATAGCTCAAAGCAATGGGAGCAGATAGAACTTGGGGAGCTAGAAAAAACACCAAAGCTTACCATTTGGTTCTGAACACATTTGTTTAGTTTTCCCTTGTTTCAAAATGCTTATTTGTTAAAGGAAATTTGCAAGAGGCCATCTACAGGAAAGAAACAACCTGTGAAAAAATGTGAATGCCAGAGCCAGTCCTTTAAGATGGATTCCAAGTGGCTGGCTGGGCTTAAATTTAAAATAGAGCCAAGCCATGTGTAAGAATGGTTATCACAGCTCAATTCACAATCACCAAGATGTGTAATCAACCCCAGAGCCCACCAACACAAGAAAGGATTAGTAAACTGTGGTTTATGTATACCATGGAATACTATTTAGCCATAAAAAGATCTTTTGTATTAACCTGGATAGGGTTGGAGAACATTTTACTTTGTAAAGTATCATAGGAATGGAAAAACAAGTATCCAATGTACTCAATACTAATGTGAAACCAGCAGACAAATACACACACATACAAGAGAAAAACACAATTAAACTCATGTGGGAGGCAGGAAAATAAGGGAGTGGAGAGGAGGGGAAATTACTGTACTCCCATCTAATAGGCACAATGTAAGGGTATATGGCACACCTCCTGGTCGAGGGGCACAACTACAACTTGGACTCTACTTAATAAACACAATGTAACCTAATTGTTTGTACTTTCATATTAATCTAAATAAACAATAAAATAAAATAAAGCCAAGAAACCTTAGCTGACTAGTGGTCCCCACAAAAGATACTCTTAATTCTCTAAAAATCCACACTTCTCGTCAACTTTGAAACTCTAGCCCTCACTCAAACCAACCAATCTGAGCTCACCTGCGTTAGCCAATCAGGGTTCATCTGAATCAACCAATCAGAACTCAGCTACACTGACAAATCAGAACTAAGCAAGTTTCAAACTTTTGTTGGGATGAAGGGAACCAAGGAGCAAACATTTACTGTAAACTCTGAACCCTCCCCTTCTTCTCTGGCACCTGAGTGAATAAATTCATTTTTCAGAGAACTTTTGTTCACATAGTTCTAGCAGACATTGGTGTACATTGATAGTAATGAATGTAGTTGTTAACTGTTAGCTTTCATCGTGCATAAGCTTATTAATTCGTGCCATTATGGGTAATGGTGTTCCCCACCTGGAATTCATCATAGATGGTTTCCTCTTTGTACAACTTCTTCTTTTCTATCTTACTCTTTAGGTAAAGCATGTGACTCAGTACTGGGGAAGTATATTAGCTGATGACTCTTCAACTAAGAGCTAGGAGAAAAAAACCAAAAAAAAGGTAGAAAAAATGAACAACTAGAAATTTTGCATCTAAATTTTATAAATTTGACACCTTTAATTAAATTAAGCATACTTCCGGATTCTGTATTTTGAAGAGAACAAAATAACAATATCTTTCATTTGCTTAGTGCTTTATGGAATGTATTTACATTGTATTTAGTCTATCTACTGTGAGATACTAATTGATCCTTAAATACCCCAGACGTGAAGAATGCTGAGATCATCTTCACTTGTTGAGAATCCCTCAAATTACATACATTTGAACTTGATGACTGGCTCAGTGTCACATATACATAGCGGGCAGTCAAGAGATGTAATCTTGCTGACTTTCTAAAATGGCTGCACTTCTGTCAGGATTATGAGAATTGCTTTCCCACAACTCCCTACTATTTATTTTAAAGAATAGGGATGCAGGAATTTCTTAGAACTATTGCTTTCTGCTGGATGGAAGTGCCAACTCTTATAAGGACATGGGGGGAGTTATTGGGGTTAGGAAGGTTTTAGCCTTGTCTTCAGCGAGCCTCTTTTAGAAGAAGGACTTGAGTGCCATGTTGTTATCTTAAGCTGTGAGCAGTGTTCTGAGTGAAAACTGGATTGCAGTTCGTATAAGGAGAAATACTTCACCCACATCCTGACCCTAAGGGTACCTCATAATCCTGACCCACACTAAAAAAGAGCCCCTTGGTGTCTTCTACAACTCTGTGGGAGTGAGCTGATTCCTGGTCAGTCTCCATTCTCTGCTGATTCCTGGTTGCCCAGGGGTTTAAGGGCACAGCCTGTGGTGTATTTGGGAGGGAACTGAACAGCAGCTACCCACGTGTGAGATAATGAGCATTAAGAGATGCTGAAGTAGGCCCTGCCTGGACCTCCATAAGAGCTGCACTGAGACCCTCAACCCGCTACACTGCCTGCTGGGTCTCCCACGCCCTGACCAGGAACTGCGGGAGCCGCACAACCCCGCATCCTCCCTCCTGTACCCTCCCTGCCTCCACACTGGCCCACTGGTGCAGCCAAAGACTCTGGTAGCCGTGTGCCCTCCGGAGCCCTCCCTGCCTCTGGGAGCCCTTCTCCTGGCCAGAGACTGCTGGAGACATGGGCTTTCTGTGCCAAAGTCAATGGGTGCCAGGCACTCCCAGAACCGTGTGCACCCCCCCCCCACCCCTGCTCTGTTGTTGCATCCGGGTGTGTCACACTCTGGAGCTGCTTCCACAACCAGAACTCCCTGGCTTGGACAGCCCCAGAGGAACTACACAGGGTCACTCCCTACAAAGATCCAGCAAAAATAGAGTGATCTCGTTGGAGTCTAATCTTGGAGAGACATCTCCCCAACTCTGAGAATGGCCAGAGGCAATGGTGAAAAACAATAATGAGGTGAAATCAACAGAAAAACTCTGGATAATGGATAATCACAGTAGATCAACTCCCCCAATGATCAATGGGGGCAGATATAGCACAAGATCCCACGCACAAATAGCTGAGATGTCAGAAATTGAATTCAGAATCTGGATAGCAAATAAGATCGAATTCGAATCCCAAGTGGTAACCCAAAAGATATCTCAAGAATTTAAAGAATTCAGAGACCAAATGACCAAAGATTTTGACACATTGAGACAAGAAGTTGTAACCCTCAAAGATCTGAAAAACACAGTAGAATCCCTCAATAACAGAATGGAGCAAGCAGAAGAAAGGATTTCCGACATTGAAGACAAAGCTTTCAAACGCTTCCAAACTCTCAAAGAGGAATAGAAATGGAGGGCAAAAACAGATCACTCTCTCAGAGAGCTCTGGGATAATTCGAACAAAACCAATATTGGTCATATAGAGATCCCCGAAAGCGACAAAGTGGCTTCACAGGGCACAGAGTGTCTTCTCCATGAGATTATGAAGGAGAACTTTCCAGACATGCCAAGAGATTCTGAAATTCCGATAGCAGACAGTTTCAGAACTCCAGCACAACTTAACCCAAATAAGACATCCCCCAGATACATCATAATCAATTTCACTAAAGTTAATATGAAGGAGAAAATTCTGAAAGCAGCCAGACGAAAGAAAACCATCACCTACAAGGGGAAAAATATTAGAATAACTGAAGATCTCTCTGCTGAAAACTTTCAAGCTAGAAGGGGATGGTCATCGACTTTTAATCTCCTAAAACAAAATAACTTTCAACCCAGGATCCTGTACCCAGCTAAAGTGAGTTTCATTTATGAAGGAGAAATTAAATACTTCAATGACATTCACATGTTGAAAACATTTGCCATAATTAAACCAGGTCTCCAGGATATTCTCAGACCTATCCTTCATAAAGACCAGTGTAATGCTCCACCACAAAAGTAAACCCACACAGAAAATTTTGATCAAATTCCAACTTCCATAGTCGCAAAAGGATTAAAAATGTCCACTGGACTCTCGAAAGGCTTATCAATAGTCTCAATTAATGTGAATGGTTTAAATTGTCCTCTAAAGAGGCACAGGTTAGCTGACTGGATACAAAACTCAAGCCAGATATCTGCTGCATACAAGAATCTCATCTTACATTAAAAGACAAATATAGACTGAAGGTGAAGGGATGGTCATCTGTACTCCAGGCAAATGGAAAGCAGAAAAAATCAGGTGTTGTAATTCTATTCGCAGACGCAATAGGCTTTAAAAGGATAAAGATGGACACTTTATATTTGTTAAAGTTAATACTCAATATGATGAGATTTCAATTATTAATATTTATGCACCCAACCAGAATGCACCTAAATTTATAAGAGAAACTCTAACAGACATGGGCAACTTGATTTCCTGCAGTTCCATAGTAGCTGGGAGATTTTAACACCCCTTTAGCAGTGCTGGATAGATCCTCCAAAAAGAAGCTAAGCAAAGAAGTTTTAGATTTAAACTTAACCATTCAACATCTGGACTTAACAAACATCTACAGAACATTTTATCCCAACAAAACTGAATACACATTCTTCTCATCAACCCACAAAACATACTCCAAAATCAACTACATCCTAAGCCACAAATCTAACCTCAGCAAATTTAAGAAAATAGAAATTATTCCTTGCATCTTTTCAGACCTTCATGGAATAAAAGTTGAACTCAATAACAACAGGAATATGCATACCCATACAAAAACATGGAAGCTAAACAACCTTATGCTGAATGATGGCTGTGTCAGAGATGAGATTAAGAAGGAAATTGCCAAATTTTTGGAACAAAATGACAATGAAGATATGAATTATCAGAACCTATGGGATACTGCAAAGGCAGTCCTAAGAGGAAAATTTATAGCACTATAAGCCTTATTTAAGAATACAGAAAGAAAGTTAATAACTTAATGAGACATCTCAAGCAACTGGAAAAGAAAGAACATTCCAACCCCAAACCTAGCAGAAGAAAAGAAATAACCAAAATCAGAGCAGAATTAAATGAAATTGAAAACAAAAGAATTATACAACAGATCAATAAATCCAAAAGTTGTTTTTTTGAAAAGATCAATAAAATAGATAAACCTTTGGCCAACCTAACCAGAAAAAAAATGTCTCAGATATATATATAGTCTCAGGCATACACGCACACACACACACACACACACACACACACACACACACACACATATATATATATATAATGTCTTAGGTATATATATATATATATTATATATATAATGTCTCAGGGATATATATATGTAAAAGTCTCTGATATATATATCTATATATCTATATATATCTATATATAATGTCTCAGATATATATATATATATACATATATATATAATGTCTCAGGTATATATATATACTGTCTCAGGTGTACATCTATATATACACCTGAGACATTTTTGGATCCACAAATACAGATCTGAATCATTGTTTTAAAATAATTTTGATGTTTAATCTATGCTTATTGTAAAAGTTTAAGCAATATAGAAAAATAGAACAAAAAAGCAATAAATCATTCTAATGTCATCACTCTGAAATTACCAATTGCTATATGTTGACAATTATTCCAGATACTTCTCTTTTCATACATATAGATAGAAGAATAAACTGTTTCTTAAAAATTAAACATCACTATCTAACCAGTTTAAAATAAAAAAACTTTATATTTAATTTAATTTGAATTCTAAAAACCTACATACACATAGTAACATACACAAATGTTAAGGGTACAGCTAGGTGAATTTTTACATCTGTGTACACATCTGTGGTGTAACCATAGATAGGACATTTCTTGTCACCAGGAGACTTCCTAATGCTTAGCCCCCGTCACTAGTCTCCTACCCCTGCCACACATATTTGTTTTGTCTTCATTAGCTTTATATAAATGGAAATATAGTATATTTTCCTTTCTACCTGCTTTCTGATGCACAGTGAGGGTCTGTGATATTCATTTGTATAGCTTTATGTGTTGTAATTTTTGAAATTTAAGTTGAATTTAACAGAGAAAAATATGCTGATGTGAAACTAAAGAAACAGCTGTATTTGATCACTAATTTCTCAGTACAAGAAATATTAATTCATATAAAGTTTGTTTAAGATTAAGAGAAAAGATTTTAAAAATTAAGTGATTAGACATCAAAATTGGTGGTGGTTGTTGTTTTTCAGTTTTAGACAGCATTAGTTGACTCCTGATTGTGAAAGGTGAACAGGTTGGTGTGCATCTGTCTCTCTCTCTTTCTTTTTTCTTTTTTTTTCTTTCTTTTTTTTTTTTTTTTTTTCAGTTTCTGGCCAGAGTGGGATTTGAACCCACCACCTCTGGCATATGGGGCTGGCGCCCTACTCCTTTGAGCCACAGGCACCGCCCCTGTGCATCTGTCTCTTTTCACTTCTTTCCCCCGCATCTCTCTTTGTTTGTTCTATCACTCTGCTCAAATTCATAACATTACATTCTGCGTGGCAACTAGAATTTTCCCAGATGTTTAGTTTCATTCTTGATGTAATTGAATTAATTGTTGACAATGATCCTTTTTCTTTGACCTCTCCCTTCCAGAGTTATTTATTTTTATTTATTTCTTGGTTGGCTAGATTTGATTATTAAATTGGTGTTCCAAGAAGGAGTCATGAATCGTTCATATTTGCAAATGAATGCTGCTGCCTTTGTGCTTGCTTGACAAATTTGTGCTGAGTATCTTTGAGTCATACTTAGACCCTCAGAGTGTCTATATATTGCTCCATTGTCTTGTGTAATAAATGTTTCTGTAGAGAATTTGGAGCCCGGCCTGATTTTTCCTTCTTTGGGTGACTTTTTTTTCTGGCTGAATGCAGGAAGAATGCTTTTGTGTTCAGCAACTTAACTAGACAATGTGTCCCTATCTATTGTTTTTTTGTGTCAGTTTTCTGACATAGAGACCATACCCTTAAGTGTACATTTTTAAAACCTCACTTCAAGGATACTTTCTTTTTGACAATTCTGAATGCTCCCTTGGTCTCCATTTATTGTACAGACTTATTCAGCAGAACCAATTGTCCTCCTGCTGTGTTAACTCCCTTTCATTTCTACCATAAGTCTGCTTGTTTCTGAATTGGTAGATATTTCTCAGAATCCTCAGGATTTTTCTTATAATCCTTCTCTAGTATGGGTAGTGGTGGAGGTGAGGGCAATCTCAGAAGTGATGCAGGGCTGTACCCAAACTTTCTGCATTTTCTGTGCCCAATGCTTGGAGGTGATGTTATTTTTCCATTTACTTAGGCTTTGTTTAATTTCTCCCATCAGAACATACACAGTTATTTTCAGTAGTTTTTTAAAAAGAAAATAATATACATAAGCATCAATAAGGCATTTGTTAAATAAAATTATTACATATACATACAAATGATGAAGTATTATCCAGTTTTAAAAATGATTCAGATCTCCCACATAAAGATGGTAAAGTGAAGCCATGTCACAGAATCCATCTACTTAGTAGCTAACAAAATAATTTTTTTAGAGAAAAACTAGGCAAGATGGCCAACTGGAATCAACCTCCAACAGAAGCTCCTGTCCAGAGAGAAGGATAACGTCCAGAAATTATCCAATTGAGCTGAAGACAGGGAGCCCGGCTGAGAGAGAAGAGAGATAACTGCAGGCCACCCCTGCTGAGGCAAGCTGCGATTCCAATACAACAATCTTCAGGTACAAAATTCAACTGAAAGAAAAAGTGCCCAACCCCTTCCCCAAGAAAGCTGCGGGTTCTTTTTTCCTTTTCCTTTCACTCTTCATTTGCTCCTGTGGGTTTTCTACAGGTGAGTAGTGAACTGAGGACCTCTTGTCTCAACCCATGGGTGAGAGCAGTAGGAAGTGGGGACTACTTCCTTCAGAGGGCCCCTGCGGTAACTTTGAACATTCTCTTACCAGGCAGAAAAATCTAACTAACATTTTCCCTGCCATTCTGAACTTCCAGTCCACCCTTCCCCCCTCACCAGAGAAACCAGATCCGTAACCCCTGCAGAGACTGAAGGAGGAGCCTCATGAGCAGCGCCCTCTCCCCAGCCTGCCCAACCAAGTGCCTTGCCCCCTGCCAGGCCGTTCCCCCTTGCCCTGTCTCCAAGCTGTGCTGTAGGTCCTGAGCCCTGCCCCCAGTGCCCTCCATGCCTCTGCGCTGCGCCTGCCTAACCAGAGACCACTGAGGCTGAGTTCCTGGCCATCCCGCCTGGAAACCTCACCCACCCTGCCTCTGCGCCAGGCCCCCACCTGACCAGAATCACCAGTGGAGTAGTGTTCTCCTTGCTGAAATCACAGGGCACTGGACACTGTCAGAATTGTGTGCAGCGTACCCACCTTGCTGCTAGATCTTTGTGCAGCATGCTCCTGGAGCTGCTCCTACAGCCAGAATTCTCTGACTTTGACAGTGGCAGAGGATTTTGTGCAGGCAGGAGCACTTCCCACAAAGATCCAGCAACAATAGAGTGATCATGCCAGGGTCTACTCTTGGAGAAAATCCCCCACCCCCCAACTCTGTGCACTGCCAGAGGAAACCAGAACTCACTCTATAGGGATACTGGTGATACAGAGCGACAGGGGCAAAGGTGTGGTAGCCAAGGGAGATAAGCATTTGCTGTCCTGGTACCCCCAGGATTAGACTGAGCCCAAGTGGAACACTTGCCAGTGGCTACTGAACACCTGAGGCAAGCAGGCCTCAGCTCCCCCAGTGGGCTGGTAGCTGAGGGCAGTGGCTGGGCCTTGGGGGCATTGACCTTCCTTTGACTCTGACAGGCACTAAGCCTTGGCACTTCGCATTATTGGGGAGAGCAGGACTGTAGCCCTGTGGGGTCACCAATGATTGGGTGTGAAAAAGGAACAAAGTGGAGAAAGAGACTCAGCCCCCTGGTCCTACTATGTGACTGGGCAGGCCTTTCTGACTCTATAGAGCACTGGAGAGAGTCAAATATGAGCAGCCAGTAGACCTCTGCTATCTAGCTTCTGGAGACCTTTCAAACTCTCCCAACTGTGAGGTTGTACTGACTGGGTCAATTGGCTTGGCACCTTTAACTTGGGACAACCACCCAAGGACCCTCTTGGGTGATACCCTGGTTGCGTAGTAACAGGAAGGGTCCATTTTCCCATTCCAGTTGTTGTCTAGGGAGGTGAAGCTTCTTAATTGCTTGTATTCTTTTACAGCTAAGACTTCACCAGAGTTACTGATCCACCAGGATTGGACAAGAACCAGTTGAATACAAGACTGTGCCACCTAACCCCACCACACCAAGCAGGTTTCCTCAGCCTCAGACTGTAATACTGTAAGGGTCCTTTGCAAAGCTAAAGGGGAAAAAGCTGCAGTCATCAGTCCGAGATCCTTAACAAAGGGCTGCTTAACCACAACTCTAGGAAACCCCAATCCAATCTCACCTTACCAGACCACCTAGCCAACAGTGAAAAACATTCATGAGGTGGAATCAGTGGAAAAACTCTGGCAACATGAACAATCAGAGTAGATCAACTTCCCCAAGAAATGATAAAGCAGACACAGCACAAGATTCTATTCACAAACAAAAGGCTGAGATGTCAGAAATCCAGTTCAGAGTTTGGACAGCAAATAAGATCAACAAAATGGAGGAAATGATAAACTTAGAATTCAAAGCAGAAATTCAAAAGATGTCTCAAGAATTCAATGAATTTAAAGACAAAATGACCAAAGATTTGACACATTAAAGCAAGAATTTGCAGACCTCAAAGATCTAAAAAATAGAGTAGAATCCCTCAGTAACAGAATGGAGAAGTCAGAAGAAAGAATCTCCAATATGGAAGACAAAGCTTTTGAATGCTCCCAAACTCTCAAAGAGGAAAAAAAATTGAGAACAAAAATGGATCATTCTCTCAGAGAGCTCTGGGATAATTCGAAGAGGTCTAATATTCACCTTATAGGAATACCTGAAAGTGATGAGGTTGCTGCGAAGGATACAGATGCTTTGCTTCATGAAATAATGAAAGAGAATTTTCCAGACACACCCATAGATTCTGAAATTCAGATAGCAGAGAGTTTTAGAACACCAGCACGACTCAACCCAAATAAAAATTCTCATAGACACATTATAATTAACTTTGCTAAAGTTAATATGAAGGAGAAAAGATGTAAGAAACCATAACGTACAAGGGGAAGAACATTAGAATGACTGCAGATCTCTCTGCTGAAACCTTTCAAGCTAGAAGAGGGTGGTCTTTAACCTTTAATCTCCTTGAACAAAATAACTTTCAATCCAGGATCCTGTATCCAGCTAAACTGAGTTTCATCTATGACGGAGAAATTAAATACTTTAATGACATTCACATGTTGAAGAAATTTGCCATAATTAAACCAGCTCTTCAGGATATTCTCAAACCTATCCTCCATAATGAACAACACAATTCTCCACCACCAAAGTAAACTCACTCAGAAACTTTTGATCAAATTATAACTTCCATAGTGGCAAAAGGATTAAAAATGTCCACTGGACTTTCAAAAAACTCGATACCCAAAACTCTGTCTGGCTTATCATTACTCTCAATTAATGTGAATGGCTTAAATTGCCCTCTAAGGAGACACAGGTTGGCTGACTGGATACAAAAACTC
>CAUYPK010054745.1:0-69963 GCA_963574355.1 Loris lydekkerianus
AGAAGAGGAATTATAGGATCGAAAGGCAGGTCTATTTTTAGGTCTCTAAGTATTCTCCAAACATCCTTCCAGAAGGGACGTATTAGTGGGCGTTCCCACCAGCAGTGTAGAAGTGTGCCCTTTCCTCCACATCCACGCCAACATCTCTGGTTTTGGTACCTTGTTATGTGGGCTACTCTTACTGGGGTTAGGTGATATCCCCTGAGAAATAATTTATGAGACCTTAGCACACCAAGGTAAGTATGTATACTACCTTCTTCCCATAGACATGGAAGAATAAAATTGATAGTGGGGAATAGATAACAGAGAATGACCTAAAAAATAACAGGATAAAAATGTTTTCTGTCTCTTCAAAAGTGTGTACCCCTTTTTGAGAACTAAAACATGTATCCTTGCCTCAGGCTAGTGATTAAGACCGACAGGGGGGTGTTCTTTATTCTTTTGGCCACAGGAGATAGTTCAAGGGAATTGACTAAGTGGCAGTCACAAGATTATCTTAGCTCAAGATGGGATGAATCAGGCAAAGGCCCTGAGATTGTGTTAGCTTAAGATGGGATTATAGATTAATCAGAACCCTTAAAAGCTATGTGTTTCTGCTTAGAAGCAGGAATTTGGTTTTGAGATGAGAATCTATGACACTTTCCTCCTTTGCCGGCAAACTAATACATTTGTCTTTTTTATTCCCTCAAACCTCTTTTTCCCATTTTTCTGATGCAGCCTTGGGGATGAATGCCAAACCTTTAGTAACAATGGATAGTATAAATACCTTATCACATAGTATTCCTAATTCCTGATTCATGCATTTTATAAAAATTGCTGTTATTTATTTCATTTATTCATAAGATTATTATTATTATTTTGAACAGTTATCTATATAAATCAATTAAAAGTAAAAAACTAAAAACTCCATTTTACTTTTGAAAAACTTCAAGACAATTTTAAAAGCAAGAAAATTAAATCTATTGTCAAGAGAGCAAATAGGTAGTAGAACTAGACAGACCTCTGACCCACATGTTGAGATAATCAGACTTGATATTTTTAAGTAATAATGATAATATGTTAAATGATGGTGGGAAATGGACAATGTTAACAGATGTAGGTAAAAACTATAAAAAAGGGCCAAGTAGAAATGCTAGAAATGAAAAATAGATCTAAAAGAAGAATTCTTTTAAAGACAGGTTAGACACAGGAATCATTGAACTTGAATACAAGTAATTTGAAATTACCCAAATTTAAACACAAAGGAGAAAGGGAGGCAGGGTTTGAAAGAGAATTTGCAGTCTGTAGAACAACATTGAATAATATCATACATGTGAGAATGAAGTCCCATAGAAGGGAAATATAATGAGGCAAAAAACATGTGAAGAGATATTTGCTGAGAACTTTTCTAAAATTAATTAAAGACACTAGCCCACAGATGTAAGGTCAGTTAACCTGTGGTAGTTAGATACAAAGAAATGCTCACCTATTTGATCAGAGTCAAATAGCTAAAAACAAAAGAAGGAGATTATCTTGAAAACATATCTGTCTCCTCACAAACAAACAAACAAATGCCTCCAATACATATGAGGGAATAATGATAGCTATAAAAGGTCTGACTTCCCAGTCTCACCTTCCAATTGCCTTTCTCATTAGTTCCCTCCAGAGTAAGGTATTGACTGACATTTTTTTTTCATAAAGAATCCTCTCATAACATTGTGTAGCCTGTGATGAGTATAAAGGGAAAGGAAGATACATATAATAGCTTTGCTATCAGTATAATTTTTCCCATTGAAGCTTGTTTTCTTCTTGTCCTTTAAGTCAAAATACAAATCAGCATTGATATTCACTTTACAATATTTTAGATTGTAATGTTACTTATGAAAAGTAATGGCTTTCATGTATGTTTTAACACAAATGAATAACACAAAATTAATAACCATAACCAACCTTTTAGTTATAACCATAATGAGTTTTGCCATTGCTATGAAGTGCCATTTTGTACCTTTACTCTTATGTTCTCTATATTGTAAGAACCACCTCCAATACTACTGAGCTGCTTCTACTTTTAAAAGGAAATAGAAAAATGCTGACATTGTGTACATTCATTTTTTTTGTAAATAAAACCATGGACATGAAATGTAATGTATTCAGCTTACTATGTGTCAAATTCTTGATTTTGTATTATTAATGGGCAGAAATGCACAGTGAACAAATGTCAGATTATTCCCTTCAATGGTCCTTACTGACATTTAAATTTCTGAATAAATTATGTATTCACTTTTAAAAATTTATTAGGCTGAAGGAAAACTGTATCAGAAAGAAAAAAAAAATTTTTTTAAACAGGAAGAGGTGCAGAAAGAATAAAAATGTAGGAAAATCTGAAGGTAGAGCAGATAAGGGAAACAAATCAAACACTAAGATAGTGTAGTTAAATCCAAATATATTCATACTAGCCAAGAACTGAAAATGGTCCAGGTATCCATCAACAGAGCATGGACATACAAACTGTGGCATGTTCAAACAGTGGAATATTACCTAGCAAGAAAAAAGGAACAAACTTCTTATAGATGTCACCAAATGGGTGAATCTCAAAAACATGCTGAGTAAAGGAAGCTAGACACAAGAGCATATACCGTATTATTTCATTTAAGAAAAGGCACAGCTAATTTATGATGACAGAAATTGGAACAAGATACTCTGGGAAGAAGTATTCACTTAAAAATTAAAAAGCACAAAGGAATATTTAGGACTGATGGGGATGTTCTATATCAGAGATCAGCAAATATTTTCTACAAGGGGCCAAAGAGTAAGTATTTTAGGCTTTGAGGGTCATATAGTCCGTTTCAACTATTCAAGTTTACCATTATAGCAGGAAATAAGTCATAGATAAAACAAAAACAAATGGGTATGGTGGTGTTCTAATAAAATGTTATTTATTGACACTGAAAGTTGAACTTTATATAATAATCTTCATGAATCACCAAATATTATTGTTCTGGCCTTTTTTATACAGTAAAAGACCTAAAAACCATCCTTTACAGGCTGTAGAAAATGAGGCAGTGGAACAGATTTGACCTGTGGGTATGGTTTGCTAGGCCCTGTTCTACATCTTGATAGAAGTGTGGGTTATTTGTATGTATGCACTTATAAAATTGATAAACTGCTCACTTAAGATCTGTGGATTTCTCCGCATATAGATTATTCCGCAACAGAAAAAAAAAATGTTTGTTTTTTTTTCAGTTGTTGGCTGGGGCTGGGTTTGAACCTGCCCTACTCCTTTGAGCCACAGGCGCTGCCCTCAACAGAAATTTTTTTTAAAAATCCAGAGGCAAAAGGCTTAGCAATGATGCTCTGAGCTGCTGTCATTAATTGTCACAGGTGCACTGCACTAATTGAAAAAGCATAAGACACATGTTCACACAAAATACCATTTATTCTTCTGTTATTTAACGGGAGCAGATTTAGGCAAAAAAAAAAAAAAAATCAGTGCACTATTTGTTTTGTAGTTGAAGAATCAAGGTCAGCTTAAGCAGAATCCAAATTTCTACTTGCTAACTTTTGTAAAGGCTTTTAACTACTTCTGATGACCCTCAGAGTAAGAGTTAACTCAGCTGGTTAGTGAAAGGATTTTGATGGTAATGTATACACATATGCTGGAGCTTGGATAATAAGTTTACTAATGGCTGGGCATGGTGGTTCATGCCTGTAATCCCAGCACTCTGGGAGGCTGAGGCAGTTGGAATGCTTGAGCTCAGGACTTCAAGAGTCAGTCTCTACTAAAAATACAAAATCTAGCCAGGCATTATTGTGAGTGCTTGTATTCCCAGCTACTTGGGAGGCAGAGGCACAAGGATCACTTGAGCTCAAGATTTTGAGGTTGTAGTGAGCTACAATGATACCCTGGCACTCTAGATTGGGCAACAGAGTGAAACTGTCTCAAAATAATAATGATAATTTTTTCTAAGCAGTAGAAGAGATTTCTAGCAATATTTACAGGCTAAAGTATATTTATTGGTAGTGTCAACAACCTTCTGCTCAATCTTTCATCTATCTTGACCCTAGTATACCCTTTAACCTGACTGAATGGTCCTCCAAATTAAATTTCTCTCTTGCTTTTTTCCAGGATCCAAGATACATCTCTGTCTAGCTTCTCCTCCTCTTTCTAAGATAACTCTTTCAGTCCTTTTTAGTGCCTGTTGCTGGTTACTGCGCAAATGCCCTCCTCACCTTCCTTGGGCTGTGACATCTGTGCCAGACCACTTTCCCATGTAGACACTCTTGTCACCCTTGTAAGGCACTGTCACTCCATGCTAGCTTTTCCCTCATCCTCCCATTTATGGATACCCTTTTTACCCCTCTTGGACTCTACGTACTTCATGCTCGGTTAACCTGTGTGTCCACTCTTCTCACCACTTTTGGGTTCTGAATTCCTACACCAAGCTACTGTTCCTTACTCCTTCCAGCTTTAACATTTCATGCCAGGTAGGCTTTCCTTTTGCCTTGAAAAAAATCGACCTTTTTCTGTCCTTCCTAGTAGCTTTAGGACTAAAATGTTCAGAAAGGCAAAAGGAAAGAGAAAAAGAACAGAAAGGAGAACAAACATTAAAATACTTTACTAGATTCTTAAATATTTAGCTCTTTGATCTATCTTGAACTTATTTTTGTGAATATTGATGCAGTGATCTGACTTTGCTATTTTTTTCCCTAATGGATAACCAATAGAATCCAAAGCATATATCGAATAGTTTGTCACTTATACTAACTGGAAATACTATGTTAATCATAAACTAATTTTTCACATATGCATGGGTTTGTTTCCGCATTTTCTTGAATATTGATATATTTGTCTTGATTTTTATATTTTCATTGTTTAATTTGAGGAGAAATGACACCTTTTTTTAAATCAAGTCATATAAGGAGATGAAATTTTTCTAATCTCTCTCTTTTTTTTTAGAGACAGAGTCTTACTTTGTCACCCTCAGTAGAGTGCTGTAGCGTCACAGCTCACAGCAAACTCCAGTTCTTGGGCTTAGGTGATTCTCTTGCCTCAGCCTCCCGAGCACCTGGGACTACAGGTACCTGCCACAACACCTGGCTATTTTTTTTTTTTGCTGCAGTTTGGCTGGGGCCGAGTTTGAACCCACCACCCTTGGTATATGGGGCTGGCGCCATACTCATTGAACCACAGGTGCTGCCCAGAATTTTTCTAATCTTTTAAAATATTTTTTAAATTTAAATTTTGTTAAATTTCAGAACATTATGGGGGCATACATGTTTTGGTTACGTAATTTGCTTTTGTACAGATAGAGTAGTTATAAGTGTGCCCTTCACCCAGACAGTGTGCATATCCATTAGGTGTGAATTTAGCCATCCCCTCTCACCTGCTTAATTTTCTTTGAGTTTTACTTTCATATATGCACATAAGTGTTATTTGATTAGTTCCAATTTAGAATTGAGTAAATACGGTGTTTGTTTTTCTATTCTTGCAGTACTTCATATAGAAGAATGGTCTCCAGTTCCATCCATAAAAGATACTAGATTACCAATTTTTATGGCTCAGTAGTACTCCATGGTATACATATATCACATTTTAGTAATTCATTCATGTATTAGTGGGCACTTAGGGGGTGTTTTCACATATTTGCAGTTGTGAATTGTGCTGCTGTAAACATTTGAGTGCAAATGTCTTTTTTATAAAATGCCTTTTTTTTTTTTTTCCTTTTGGCTAAATATCTCGTAGTGGGATGCTGATCAAATGGTAGGTCCACTTTTAGTTCTTTGAGATATTTCCATAGTACTTTCTGAAGGGGTTATACCAGTTTGCAGTCCCACCAACAGTGTAAAACTCTTCTTTTCTCTCTGCATCCACACTAGCATCTGTTGTTTTGGGACTTTTGATAAAAGCCATTTTTACTGGAGTTAGGTGATAGCTTATTGTGATTTTGATTTGCATTCCCCTGATAATTAGAAATATTGAGCATTTTTTCATATGTTTGTTGGACATAAGTATATTTTCACTTGAAAAATTTCTTTTCATGTCTTTTGCTCACTTATTAATGGGGTTATTTGATTTTTTTCCTTGCTGATTTGCTTGAGTTCTGTATAAATTCAGGTTATCAGCCCTTTATCAGATGTATATGCAAATATTTCCTCTCATTCTGTAGATTGTCTATTTGCTCTATTGATTATTTCCTTCACTGTGCAGAAGCTTTTTCATTTGATCAGATCTCATTTACTTATTTTTGTTGTTGCTGTAATTGCTTTTGGGATTTTCATAAATTCTTTGCCTTGGCCAATGTCTGTAAGTTTTTCCAATATTTTCTTCTAGAATTCGTTAGTTTTATGCCTTAGGTTTAAGTCCACTATCCGATGTGAATTAATTTTTGTGAATAGTCTCTCTCTTACACATGGCCATCCAATTTTCCCTGCACCATTTATTAAATAGGGATTCCTTTCCCCAGTGTGTATTTTTTGTCTGCTTTATCAAAGATCATATGGCAATATGAGTATGGTTTCATATTTGCATTCTCTGTTCTGACCCATAGGTCTATGTCTCTGTTCCATGCCAGTACCATGCTGTTTTGGTTACTATAGCCTTGTAGTTTAGCTTGAAGTCTGGTAAGTGATGCCTCCTGATTTGTTCTTATTGAGTAAGGTTGCACTGGCTATTCAGGGTTCCAATCTTCTTTTATACATGGCAGCTAAGTAGTATAGTTGTCTTCATAGAGATTTTGTTCTTTTCATGTTAAGTTTATTTTCAGGTATTCTGTAGTTTTTATTATCATTAATAGTTTTTTTTTTTTCTCCTGTATGTTCTAATTGATGGCTGTTAAGGTATAGGAATTGTTTTGATTTCTGTTTATCTTTTACTGTACTACTTTCTTGACTCTTGTATTAATTTTAGTAAATTGGTATTAATGTTCTTGAATTATCTACAAACTGCAGATTTTTCTTCCATTCCAATGTTTATATTGTATTACATGCTTTCCTTGTCTTATTATGTTAGCAATTGACCTCAAGCGCAACTTGAATAGTAGTGTTTGCATTTGGCATCTTTATCTGGGAATAGCTCTAAAATCTTACAACTAAATACAATGCTTAAGTATATTTCTGGTAGATAGCCTTTACCATGGAGTTTTCTTACAACTAAATACAATGCTTAAGTATATCTTACAGCTAAATACAATGCTTACGTATATTTCTGGTAGATAGCCTTTACCATGGAGTTTTCTTCCACTCATAGTTTGCTAAGAGTTTCTATCATGAATGGAAGTTAAGTTTTATCAATTTTTTAGTGCATCTATTGAGATAATTGCATGTATTTCTCTCCTTTAATCTGTTAATATAGATTTCATCAATGGGATTTAAAAATTAACTTTAAATTTAAAAAGTAACACATGAATACATTCATCTTACAAAAATGAGAGAATTACAGGGGGTTGGGAAATTGGGGAGATGTTGGCCAAAGGACATAACATTTCAGTTAGGAGGAATAAGTTGCAGATTATGGTGATTATAGTTAATACATTGTATACCTCAAAATTGCTAAGAGTAGAGTTTGTGTTCTTACTGCAAAAACGATTGTGTGAGGTAACATTATATTAAATAGCTTGATTTAGCTATTCCACAATGTGTACATATATAAAAACATCATGTTCATCATCATAAATAGGTACAATTTTTATTTATCACATAAAAATAAATGAGGGGAAAAAATTTAAATATAAAAAAATGAAAATTACAAATAATGCTAATTGCCTTTGACCTCAATTCTAGTTTGCACCTTCAATACCAGTAACCATTATTATCTGTTTTTATGAATTAAACAGAACATATATAGTGGGCTTTTTTTGTATGTTTATTTTTAAATAGTACTATATTCAACTTTTTTCACTCAAAATATGTTTGATAACTTATTTTTTATTGATATTTTTATTGGTAATACAGATATTTTTCATTCCTTTTCAAATGCACTACATATATGCATCATATTCCATTTATTCATTTTATTTTTTCATTCCCCAATTAAAGTACATACAGATTATTTCCAATTTCATATCAATGCTAAAATAATGCTGTAAATGTTTTCTAGTTCATGTATGTAAGTGTTTTCCTATGATATGTGATATTTTGATATATGTATACACTGTAATGATCAAATCAGGGTAATTGAGATATTTATCACCTCAAGTATTTATCTTTTCTTTGTGGTAGGAAAATTACAATTTTTCTATTCTGCTACTTTGAAATATACAATAACTTATTATAAAGTATAATTTTCCTACTGATTTTTCTTTGTGGTGAATTATAGTAATTTTGTAATTTTAAAGTATCCTTATTATATGATAACATTAAGTAGCCATGACTGGCTGAATGTAGTGGCTCACTCCTGTAATCCCAGTGCTTTAGGAGGCTGAGGCAGGAGGATCACTTGAGGCCAAGAGTTCAAGACTAGCTTAAAAAAATTGACCAGGCAAGGTGGCTCACACCTGTAGGCTGAGGATCACCTGAGCTCAGGTACTCATGGCTGCAGTGAGCTATGAGTGTACCACTGCAGGTCACATAATGATCCTCCCCTCAAAAAAAATCATGGTGATTATTTTAAAAGTATGTTGCTAAATTTAATTTGCTGATATTTTATGTAACACTTTTCCATCTATATTCATAAGGGCAATTGAACCATAGTTTTCCTCCCTTGTTCTCTTCTGGTTCACATTTGGTAATATAATTTTGGAAGTTTTGTAAAATGTATGGGGGCATACATTTTTTTTTTTTTTTTTTTGATGGAATTATCAGCTGGCCTTAAAATACAGAGACTATCTCAATTATCTGGGTGGGCCTAATGTAGTCACAAGCATCCTTTAAAGTAGGACAGGGAGGCAAGGAGGAGTGACAGAGATTTGATGATGACTTGTGCTTGGAAGATAAAGGGATGTAGGTGCCTCAAGAAGACAGAAAAGGCCAGGGGGAGATTCTTCCCCAGAGCCTCGGAAGGCTTCAGCCCAGCTGCCATCTTGATTTTTAATCCAGTGAGTCTCATGGACTTCTGATTTTTTCAAAGGAGTCCAATTTACAAATCTGGAAACTTTCAGGCTGTGTTGCTTTTAAGTATGGAGTGAATTCAGCCCCTGTCAAGAGTGAACTCAGCCCCCACTGACAAGGTCCCATAAATTCCACCAAAAGCTCTCAGGACAGACTGCGGGGTTTTCTACAAAAGCAGTTGGAAACCATTTACATGCAAGATTCTCTGTGGTGATAGCAAGGTTTTCAAAATGAGAATGAGTCTGAGATCAACTTCAAAAGGTTCTCAAGTGAAATCTGCCCCCCAAATACAGAAGATATCTCTCCACCATTTTAAAGTTTGTAACCATGAATACAACACAGGAATTATATGTTCCTTGAAGTTTGGTAGAACTTATTCTTTCACAATTATTAGATAATTATATAATCTATGTATTTCATATTATCCAATTGTTTTCTGATCTATATGAAGTCTATTTCTGGGATAGATATATTTCTATCTCCTATAAATTATCAAAACTTTTCCATATTTCTTTTTAAATTTCAGATTAATTTGAGGGTACAAATGATCAGGTTACATTGCTTGCATTTGTCAGGGAATGTCCAAGTTGTAGTTGAACCCTTCACCCAGGGTGTATGGTATAGAACTTTACCCAGGCCCATGAGGTGGGCACTCACCAGTACCTCTCCCTCCTTTACTCCCCTCCCTCCACTTTCCCATATTTCTAATAGTGTTAGCTTAGGCTACATTAAGGTTTCAGTATCATAATAGTTGACAAGTGCTTATTATCTTCACAGAATTTATTCTTCATTAATATAAAATCCTTTCTCTCTTGATGCTTTTACTTTCAATTATATTAATATTTCTATATTGCTTTCCTTTGATTACCATTTAATTAAAAATTTTAGCCCAATATTTTCAAGCTTTCTGTGTCATTGTGGTTTGCTCTGATCAATTTATGGCTGGATTCGTTTTTATTTGTTAATTGTTTGTTTATCCAGAGAAACTATTCCTTAGCCCACATATTCATAGCTCAGGAATATAGGTCAATTGACAAATTTATATGTAATTCATCCCAAAGAAATTTTTTAAATTCCAAAAATTACTTTGCACTCTGAAAAATACCAGCCCTCCTCCATCACCTCAAAATCTTTTACAGAATCCTACTTCTGTAGAAATTTGCACATGCTTCTTTCTTGGTTCCACCACAGCAATCGTGGAGAAATGAATTTTTGTTTTTAATCTTAACTGTCATTTTAAATTTAAATGAGTGAAATTAACTCATTTACATTTATTGTACTTACTCCTCTTGTTTTATTTTTACCTTATTTACCCTACTTTCTTCTGGTTTCTTTTGCTTTTCTTGTTCCCATTTCTGCCTTTCCTTGAACCAGATTTTTTGGTTTTTTTGCCACCACCACCACCCCCAAATAGCCAGCAAACTATAAATCCAATTTATTCAGTGTAGCTCTTAACTTAAACTTATTTAAGGTCACATATTCAGAACATGTATTTAAGATCAATACCTGAAGTCAATTTGCATCTATAATCCCTAAAATAGGTTTCTGAACTTTATCCTGATTCTCAGTTCCCCTGGAAAACTGATAGCATGACTTCTTCATTCATTACCTTAAGGATTAAATTTGATGCAATATCAAACATAAGCCTTTGTAAAGAGGTCTTCAATTCCTTATTCCATTTCTTCATTCAACCAAAATACTTCAAATCCAAAGCACACAATCACCTATCTCCTTTGTCCTTCAATCACCTTCTCTTCCACAGTTCTTGCATCATTCAATATGGCCTTCATCTCTCTATTTCTTTGTAATTTTCAGAATATCTTCTCCTCCCCCTTTTACATAAAAAAATTCTACATTATACTGACTGGCTTCTTTTGGTTTATATTTAATGAACATCATTTCCCAATAACTCCATGCCTTTTTTCATTTATCCCTCAAAATGGCGGACTTTAGAAGTTCCATGATCAGCACCACGTGAGTCAGGCCTCCCGCGGCCATTTCACCCGTCAGCCCAAGCTGGAGCTACTGCTCCGCAAGGCGCCTGCGCAAACAGCCTACAGCGCACTGTCGCTCCTCCCTCTAGCTGAGTACGCCTGAAACCGCACGTTCCTGCTCTTCCCTCCCCCACTGTCTCTGCTTCGGTCTCACCTCTTCCTGTGAGATTCTTCCGCCAAGTAGAAGGCCCTTCTTCGGTCGACAGCCTACGCACTTGAAGAGCAATCCAATAGCCACTTCCAGTCTAGGATCTCGTCATTTAGTATTATGTGTGCGTCACAGCAATTTTTCTCCGGTCCTCAAAGTTGATAACTGATTTCGCGGGACTTTTTTGTATACCGTGAAGCAATAAATGGAAAGAATAGGCCTGTGGCGGAGGGATCTCTCGCTTACTCTCTGTGTACTTTAACCTAATGGGGGTCGCCCGGGAGTCGGAAGGGGGAGGGGTAAAGGGAGGAGGCAGCCAAGGAATTGTTTTTTTCTCTCGCTCCGCCCTCTCCAGCTCTGCCAATGGTGATAGTCTGTTTCTCCACATGCCTCGCCCAGCTCCTGTGCCTCAGCCAATGAACGGCCGAAGCGGCTCCGAGAGGGCGGGCCTGGGAGGCTGTGCGTGTCTTGTGAGAGCTCTTGAACCAAGTCAGAGCTGGAGTCGGCTGGGCGGCTGGAAACGGCGGCCGTCGCCGGTGACTCAGGGAGGCGGGAGGCGGGGTAAGAGCGCCGCGGCCTCGGCTGCGGGGAGAGGAGGAAGAAAGGTGAAGGCACAGAGCGCGCGGCCCCGTCGCCGCTGCGCAGTCCCGGGTAACGGGCTCCCGGGGGTCGGTAGCCGGGAATCAGGGTGCCAGGGTGGGGCGGTGGGGCAAGTAGGGAGTCGCGGGCTCGCCCACCCCCCCCGCGGGGCCGTCTGGGGCGGGGACCTAGCCGCCTGGGACAGGCCCTCTGCAGTGGGGGTTTTTTCTTTTTCGGGGTGTGAGATGAACACTTAAAATCCACTTGAGCTTCAAATAATTCTCCCCTTATTCCTTCTGCGTTGAGATTTAAGGTTTTAGAAAAGCGAAACTTGGGAGAAGGAGGGTCACGGGCGCTTGGGCCGGTGTTTGCGGTGGGGGAGGGAGTCGGGGGCGGGGAGGGCGCGGGTGGACGGCTCGGGTGCGGGTCCAGCTGGAGTCGCGGCCTCTCCGCCAGTTAGGATCCCTTCCCCGCCGTCCCTTCCCGGCCCCCTCCGAGTGGCCGCCCCGGTCGCATTTTGTTTTTGTGTTTTGGCAGGGAGGAGCCCTTCCTTTAGGCGTGGAAACCATGGTGCTCACGCTCGGAGAAAGTTGGCCGGTATTGGTGGGCAAGCGATTTCTCACTCTGTCCGCAGCCGACGGCAGCGAAGGTGGCCAAGACAGCTGGGACGTGGAGCGCGTCACCGAGTGGCCCTGGCTTTCTGGGACCATTCGAGCTGTCTCCCATACCGATGTTACCAAGAAAGACCTGAAGGTAAAACGGTTCCGGACGTTTCGCAGTTACCTTGGTAACCCGACAGTCGGCCCCCTCCCTCGGTTTTCTGAAAAAGGGCGATTGGAAAGTTGGCGTCTGATCTGAAGGTGCAGAAAACTAGACCTTGGGAGTCTTTGAAATGGTTGTGTAGAACTGAGGACTGTTTGGCCTAGAGTCCCTGGCTGCCTGTGTTTAATAATGGGCTTAGGGTTGTTGAGACACGCTTGAGTAATGCCGGTGAAGTGCCCCACTCGGGCTGTGGGATCGTTTCTCAGGAGGAGGAGTAGTATTGTTAGTATTAGGTTGGGCAAGTGGGTAACACTTGGAATCGTAAAGACTTGAGGATTAGTGCTTAGAAGTGCTTTCAGATAGGTTTTTGTTTGTTCCTCTTAATTTGCCCACTCAACTTTAAAAATAAAAACTTTTAGACTTGTCAAAAATGGAGTGAGTATGGGGGAGGAGCTTAGGGTGGATATTTGTCCGTACGGTGGGTCAGGGCAGGGGGTGGGTTTCTGGTTGTCTGTGATGAGTCCGTGTGTGGGTGTGGGATGTGACCATATATGGAGGGATGGGGTGGAGCTGTACCATTTATGGTGTATTGGAGGAATGGCTTCAAAATATCGCATTTGAATATTTTGAGGGGAGGGAGAGAAATGGGAACAAGTGCAGCCAGTAAGTTTTAAAATCAGAATGACACTTGGAACCTTTTTCTGTTAGATCTTTCCAAGGAGATGAATTCTGATTGTGCTCTCTAATAGAAGTATTGGTTTGAAAGGATTGTCTGGGAACAACCAGTGAGGAGGCCATTATACCAACAAAGACTCCTTTGTGCAAAAATAACTGAAAAAAGGTTCCTAACAAAGACTCTAAAGTGGTGATAACTTGAAGGAAGCTTGTCAGAATAGGAGATACTTACACTCTGGGTAATTGTATCTTCACTTGGTCATCATCTTTGCTTTTCCTTGAAAACTGTGCTTTCAAATAAAGGAAACAAGTTTTAGCATTAGCAGTTGATAACATGTTGATTTCTGAAACACTTCATTTGAGCACTTTTCACGGTGACAGTCCATGCCGAAACTAGTGTTAGTCTGCAAAAGGCAGGGGAAAAGGATATGCAGTTATATATTTTAATGCCTATGCATCTTATCTTCATGTTGAAAGGAGAAATAATCATTGAGCACATGCGAAACATATTGCCATGCATTTCACAGCCATGATCTTACTTAATCCTTAGAGCAGATCTTGGAAGTAGGTACTAACGTTGCCTCCGTTTTACAGATGAAAATACTGTGCCTGAGGGATATTAAGTATTGTGCTGAAGGTTTCATACGTAAGAATTGGTATAGTCTGTATTCTGTTTAATCCAGGAAGTTTTACTTCAGAGGCTACCCTCTTAACCGTCACATCTGTTGAAGAGCTGTGCCACAGAAGGGTTCCTGTAAGGTTTGGGTTTTTCCCATTCCAGTCATTCTCTACCAAGTAGGTTTTGATGTTTATAGAGAAAATGGGATGTGGTGCAGGTATGGCCAACCTATTTGTATTAGACTAATAAACTTCCTATGTAAAATGGGTTTTGTATACTAGATTTCAGTCTTGGTTGTTATGGTTTATTTCACCTGCCAACTAAATTTTCTCTGTGCTTGTTTTTATATGATTCGAATGGAAATAAGATTTTATTTAAAGTTTACAGTCTTTAGTTCTTTGGCAGATGAAAAGAGACTAAGTGTTCCCTTCTTTTCCCTGGCAGTGATTGAGTACCTGTTGGATTAGGCAAGGAGTCTAGGGGGTTCTTATTGTTTAATTTTTGTTGTTGTTGTTGTTTGTTTATTTAAAAATTTTTCACATTTCCCTGCCTCCCTCAACGTTTGAGGAAGTGGTGATATTCTTTTTCAGAATGAGGAAATAGATACAGGAAAAGTAGCTTTGCTTAGACTTGTGAAATTAGTTACTGAGTGGTGGAGAGAGAATTTCAATCCAGGTTTTTCTGTGTGTCTTCCTCACTGCACTTTGGTGCCTGCCTCGAAGACAGCTGGATTTAAATTTAAGAACAATTTTGACTAGATTAGATTTTTGCCTTACCTACAGACTTAATTCAGCCCTCATGTGACATGCCAGTTTATTCTGTTTCTCTTTTTAAATCATGATTTATCTTTACATTCCTTAGTTGAGTAGCAAATGAAGTAACTGGCTCATGTTTAGGAGCCATGTTGCATTTAACAAAAGGTGGGATTTTAAAACACAAAAATCAATTTGTGCTTGGGAAATGCAGGCAGAAACCAAGTAACTAAGACCATGCTAACACTTGGGCTTAGTGACATTAAGCTTTTGGGGGACTTTGGGCTGGCAGTTGAGATGAATATGAATAAATAAAATTCAAGTAGTATGTAACGGTTTTTCTAGTATTAGTACAAATACAAATCTGTCTGGACTGTAGTTGTGGATAATAAAGGAGGCCAAGGCTTGTTAAAGGAGGCCAAGGGTTGTTAACTTTGTTTCACTTAGAGAAAGACTGAAACAAAGTTACTTAAGTGACACAAATACAATGTATCTGTTAGTTGATTACAAAGACAAGGTGAAGACATAGTAACAGTAGATAATGATGATTAAATGGTTATTATGTGGCATTTAATCCTCACAAATATCCAGATAATACACTATGGTTTGTTAGTTAACAATTGAGGCTTAAGGAAATTAAGTAATTTGTCCAAGTTTGTGTCCAAGTTTATCTCCAGACCTTAAACACTAGACTTTAATATTCAGTTAGAAGGATGTTAGAACACTTTTATTTTGCTAGTCTCTGTATCCCTAGCACCTAGAACACTGCTTGGCATGTAGTTATATGCTCAAATATTTGAATAGATAATTGAAGGGGTCATAAAATTACCGGTATTAGCTCTATTATGGAGAAAAAGTTTAGAAAGCGTTTATGGATAGGACAGTGGCATTCTCTTCATCTGTAGTAGCAACAGATTTAGTTAGATGTGGTTATAAGCACTTCTTTAATCTTATTTTAATCCTCTTTCTACTTGGGAATGAAGCAAGTTGCTTCCTAATTGATGGTGTTCACATAATTATGTATGCTATCGATGCCTTCCTTCCCAAGTTGTCCATCTCTTCCTTTAAAACTATTTTTTCCTTGGGTCTTCTGCCCCTTCTTAGTCCTAGGAGGTGTACTTACCAGGTAAGTAGTCCTTGTTCTGTGTGTGCCACATACCATTTCCTGCTGTAGTCATCAGTTGGGTGCCTTGACCAATGCCTCGGTCTTTCATCCTTGCATACAATTGGAGCTTGAATGTTGGTTGCTGCCAGTCAAGCCATGTAAAATGAGAAACTTAGCACAGGATAATAGAAACTGTTTATCCCTTATAAATGAATGCTAAGCTCTGAGATCTTAGACAAGTATTTTACTTACTTGTGTAAGAATGCACAACTAGAAGTATAATGAATTCCTTAATTTGTGGAGTAGTGAAGTAAGTGGTATTCTGCCTTATAGTGCTGAACATGGAGTGGATATGTAATTAAAACTTCTTGACTGAAAACCATGCCATTCTGTATTCTTAACTTTTAAACTTGGAAACTTTTCTTGGTATTTCTGATGATTTTCATAATCATATACTCAGGTAAGATGACCATGTGCTAAGAGTGGAGGATTTTGAGATTAGCTTGGTTAGATGTAATATTCATATAAAGAGATTTTCTATCTGAATTAGCTTCAGAGAATCTGGAATATCAAACATCTGGTCAAGGTATTTGATAGGCTAATAATGTGCACATTTACAAAATGTCCTACTTGAAAAAAAGAATAAATTTGGAAATTATAGGTAGTAAATCATAATTAGCCTTTTTTGGGCCTTTTTAGTCAGGAAGTGTAGGCCAAGAGAGCACTGGGGAAAGAACACAATTTGGCCTGGAATCTAATTATAATCTGTCAGCTTGCATGACTTTGGTAAAGTCACTTTAGTTTCCTCTGAATTAAAAAAAATTTTTTTTATAGAAATATTTGCAAAAGCGGCTTATTTTTTGGAGGATGTCCTTAAATACTATCTATACATATAATAAAACCTCTGACCTCAAGGCACAAATGAAAGACATACATGGTTTTGATGAAGACTGTTGAAGGATTATTAAAGAAAGATCAAATCTCATCAGTTTAGAACTAAGAACTTAATTCTTCACCTTTTTTGCTGACTAGTTATTATTAATAGATAATCATATTGAAGGACCCCCTCCCCACCAGTTCTTTCACATACATTATCTTTTACAATATAACTAACAATTGAATGAGAGACAGGTATTTTTTTTTTAATTCTAAAGCTAGTAAAACAGGATTCAGAGAGTTTAGACTTAAGCAAGGATTCTTAACTTGGGTTGTAGGTTACGGTAATTGGTTTTCTTTGTAATTGTAAGTATTTTATGTATGTAGAATCATTCCAAGAAAGCTTCAATATAGCTGGAATTCAAACCCAGATCTCTGATTCCAAAATTTGTATGTGCCCATTCCTCTTGCACTATATTGCTGACAGGTGGGGGACTATCACCTAAAACTAGGTTGAGTTTGAGGTTGATGTGAATAATTGGACAGAAAAACTAGTTAATTTAGGAGAAGTTTCAGAGGATCTTGATTCTGTGGCTGGGAAACAGCAAGGAAAATGGGCAGTCTATGCACATCTTTGTGAAAAACCATTTGGTTTTCACAGTGATGTATAATACAATAAAGGCTCCATAGTTGACCACCTCCTTAAGTTGACCTGAGTTTCATAAATCAGACATGTACCACATGTATGTTTCAGTACAGTAGGCCTAGTTCAATATGTTGATTTGTGTATTTCGACCTTATTAGTCAGGTGGAATAGGCCAGGAGAGCATGGGGGAGAGAACACAATTTGGACTACAAATTCCAGTTACAGTCCCTTACATGGTCAACTTACAGAGGTTCTGATGTATATATAACCAGAGAGTTATATATACAGCAGGCCTTGCCCTGTAGGTGTTAGAAAGTATTCAGTAATAACTGCAAAGTTAAAAGCCTACCATACCAAGAACTTGTGTAGTTTCCTAGGCAAAGTTGACTGGAAAGTTAGGGATGCATGTTTTATTGGAGAAGAAGGGTATGTTACATTTCATTGAGTTCAGAGGTATTCTATAGACTGGAGAAAGTTTGGGATTGGGGCTAGCAGTACAATAGTTGGGAACTTACTGCTTTCTAAGTGGATGAGAGAAATAGGTAGGAGTCAAATTCAGAGAGAAATTTATTCATTGATTTATTTTAATAAACATGTGAGGACTCATAAGGTACTATATACCAGTGTTGTACAATGGTAAATCAAAGAGCAGAGAGACTTTGACCTATTAGAATTTATGTCAGTTAACCACAAATAAATAATGCAAAATGTGGGTAAGTACTAGGAAGGAAAAGTACAAATCTTTGAGTATAATGAGCAAGGGAACCTCTCTTGCCATAGAGAGGCTCTTTGGTAAGGGAAGATTTTTTTTGAGAAAAGGATTTTTGAATTGGGTTCTGACAGATGAATGAAAAGTTAACTAGTTAGTAAACTATAGGTTGAAAGGAACATATGAAAGATGTCTATTAAATGATGAGCAGACTCAATACATAGATTTATTAACTAATTCATTGAAACCAACATGAGAAATCTCTTTTGTATAAAGAGGGACGTTTATTTATTTATTTATTTATTTATTTATTTGTTTTTTGACACAGAGTCTCACTACATCACCCTTAGTAGGGTGTCGTGGCATTACAGCTCATAGCAACCTCCAACTCCTGGGCTTAAGCAATTCTCTTCCCCCAGCCTCCCAAGTAGCTGGGACTATAGGTGCCCATCACAATGCCTGGCTATTTTTTTGTTGCAGTTGTCGTTGTTAAGTTGGCACGGCTGGGTTTGAACCTGACACCTTCCGTGTATGTGGCCGTCGCCCTACCTATGGTAGGCTATGGTGCCGCCCAAGAGGGATATTTATTTTATTTTACTTTTTTAAGAGACCAAATCTTGTTCTGTCTCCAGGGTGGCACGATCAAAACTCAATATAACCTCAAACTACTGGCCTCAAACAATCTCCTTGCCTCAGCCTCTTAAATACCTGGAATTACTATATCCAGGTAGTTCCACAGATTTTTTTTGTAGAGATGGAGTCTTGCTATGTTGCCCAGGCTGGTCTCAAGCATTTCTCCTTCCTTAGCTTCCTAAAATGCTGGGATTATAGGCCTGAACCACCGTGCCTGGCCATATTTTTAAATAAAATAAGTGTTTTTTTTATACTGAATATTGAGGAAATTTATCATAATCATTAAAATACAAAAACATTAAAGAGGATCTAGAACAAATTAAGGGATAGCATATTCATAATAAGCTAGAGTGTTTGGTTAATATATGGTTTTGTGAACCATTCTTCTGCATCCTACTAGAAACCCATTTGGGGGCTGAATTTTTTGTCTTAAAATATTTATTCACATTGTGAGGGTCATTGCCTTAGAGTTGAAAGAGTTTTTCAGGTGAGAAGCAAAAAGCATTATAATTACAGTACTTGGAAAACAGTATTTCAAAGGTAGTTTAATTTTCATTTAAGAAGCTAGAGGTAATTCTGGGAAACTGTGGGGTTATTTATTAATTATTGAACTTCTTTCTGTGTTTAGCAAACAACAAAGTAGTCTTAGAACCCAAACTCTCAGATGAATTTTCTAGCGTACTCAACTGAAAACTATATTAGGATGTGCCATATATTATTAGGGTTTGAGTTAATCCTAATACTAGAAGAATTCAAAAGCAGGTGGTGGATTGTGTTGATGGGGGAATTATTTTAAACCCAAATATAAGGTCAACAAAGAATTAAAATGCAGGTACTTCTTTTGGGTTTCAAATGTGTCTCTTCAATTCCCAAAGCTCAGATGTCTAATTAACATATGTAAAAACCTGTTAAGTGGGGGTTCTTTGGTTTCTGGGCTTCAGAGGAGGTTACTTGGAGGACAGAGAAGCCCCAGAAGCCCTTGACTTCTGTATTCCACAGTGGTTTGGGAGCCAAAGCTTGCTTGGTTTATGCCTGCTTATTTTATTGTGGGCTAGAAGCTGGAATGGGGACAGCACATCAGATAAAAGATTCAATTAGAATAATAAGAGTATAGTTCAGCGTGGGCATTTGTCATGCTTACTTTATTAATTGAATCTGCTTTTTTAACTTTTGTTTGTCTAGGTGTGTGTGGAGTTTGAGGGGGAATCATGGAGGAAGAGAAGATGGATAAAAGTTTACAGCCATCTGCGGAGAGCATTTTTAGTAGAACATAACTTGGTTTTGGCTGAACGAAAGTCACCTGAAATTTCTGAACGAATTGTGCAGTGGCCTGCAATAGTGAGTAAAACGGGCTTATTGAATTTATGAGAAGAGGGCCTTTCATCCATCATGGCTTAATCAAGTCTAATATGTATGTAATGTCTATATTTGATCCTTTGGAAAATAATAGAATAGATGTGTAACTATGTGGAAAAGTCAGAAAAGTAGCTAGGATCTCTTGCCAGCCCTGTTAGGAACTCTGCGACTTTGTGTGAATCCCTTGACTTTCTTGGTGTAAATCAAAGGTCAAAAATCAACAATCACATGCAAACATACAGATCTGTTTGGTTTGGCCCTCACAATATTTTCAGAAAATTTGAATTAGTTGCCTATTTTTATACTTGATCTTAGCCAAAAGGCTGAGAAGCGATTAGTTGCCTATTTTTAAAAATATAGAGAGTACATCTTAAATATCTAGATTTACACTGTCTCTTTAAAAGAAAACTGTAAGATAGGGTAATGCTGAGGCCTTGTGATGGTTCCTTATGGCAGCAAGAAGGTAGAGCTGAATAATAGTTGTTGCCCTGCTCCTGAAAGGTTTTCCAGTCTTCATCTTATTAATCAGTTAGGTTCTCTCTGGCATGTAATATTTTTTGGTTCTCAAGATAACTATAAATCAATATATGATTGTGTTGTATCCACGTGGTTAATTCTGGTGAAGTTAAAGAAGAGTGATCACTTGTCTGGAGAGGGCACTGCAGGCTTTGTGGGACATGAGCTGGGGCTTGAAGGCGGAAGCATCAGATTTGGATAGTTGGAAAGGCTAGGAGGATGACCCAAAATTCTGAAGGATCTTGCATGTAGTACTAGCAAAGTTAAGTAAGAAGAACTATTGGAGATTTCTGAGGGATGTAGGGTTGTGGTTAAGGTTAATTTGGCTTTCTTTTTTTCCAGCTACTAAGAATTGGTTAAAATCAGTTAAAAACATGTATATACACACATTTTTTGCATTAATTTTTAGGAAAGCAAGGATATGTGGACTGAAACCTCTATGTTAATGACTCCCAGACACGTATCTGGTTGAAATTATTAGGTTTGAATAAAAATCGTGTGATCTGTGGCTGCATAGTTGTTACAAGATAACTTGCAACAAATGAAAAAGTTTGTCACTTTCTGTATGTGTGGAAAATTGCCAGTTTCTATTTTTAGAATTACTAAGGTGACAGCACTTATGTGCTAAAGCATTTTGTTTTGTTTTAGGTATATAAATCTCTGTTGGACAAAGCTGGCTTGGGATCCATAACTTCTGTTCGCTTTCTGGGAGATCAACAAAGAGTATTTCTGTCCAGAGACCTTTTGAAGCCCATACAGGTAAAATACAGAAACAGTATTAAATCAGAAAAATATAAATAAAAACTCTTAGAATATGAGAGGTAAAGTACAGTTGACCCTTGAAGAATGTAGGCATTACTGTGCCAACGCCACTTGCAGTCAGAAACCTTTGTATAACTTTTGAGCTTCTTAAAATGTACTAATAACCTACTGTTGTTTGGAAGCCTTACTGATAACATAAATAATTGATAAACACATATTTTATATGTTACATGTATTACATACTATACTCTTACAATAAAGTAAGTCAGAGAAAAGAAAATGTTAAGAAAATCATAAGGAACAGAAAATATATTTATTGTTTGTTAAGTGGAAGTGGATCATCATAGATGTCTTCATCCTCATTGTCTTCAGGTTGAATAGACTGAGGATGGGGGGAGGAAGAGCAGTTGGTTTTGCTATCTCTCGGGTGGCAGAGGTGGAAGAAAATCCAAGTATAAGTGGGCCCATGCATTTCAAAGTTGTATCGTTCAAGGGTTAGCTTTATTGATGTTGATTGCTCTGATTCAGATACCTAACAGAGAAAAGCATTCATCCTTTCAACAGTTAGTTGTTAGAGGTCATCCCTCGATGTTAGCCATTAGGTTGGGCTGTCTATTTGGGATTGAAAGGGCACAGATACTACAGGGGATGGTGTGTGTGTATGGAAACACCTGGGTGATAAGAAAATAATATTTCAAATACTATTAGCTAGTCATGGTGGCTCATATTTGTAATCCTAGCTACTTAGGAGGGTGAGGTACGAGTATCATGTGAGGCCGAGAGTTTGAGGTTATGTTGAGCTCTGATTGTGCCACTGTACTGTAGCCTGGGTGACAGAATGAGACCTCATCTCTTAAACAGAAAAAAATGGTAGACTATTGATTATGTATCTTATATATATGTATATATATATATGCACACATGCAAATATATGCATACCTCCATATAGTCAGTTGTCATTATTCATTGAGTCTATGTTTGTGAATTGAGTTACTTGCTAAAATATATCTCTGGCACCCAGATCAGTACATATTCACTGTCACTTGCAAACATGCTCAGAACTGTAAAAAATTTATAGTTTCCCAGCTGAGGTTACATAAGATCATATTATGCCTTGTTTCAGCTCCCATGCTGGAAAAAAGTGTCTTTTCTATGGTCTATTTAGTCCTACATTTTTTGTCTTTTTTGGATGATCTTGCTGTTTAAAATGGCCCCCCCCATCCCCCCTATGTAGTGCTGAAAGGCTGTGGTGTATCCTAGGAATGAAAGACATCTGTATTAGATAAACTTAGTCCAGGTATGAATTATAGTGCCCTTGGCCATGAGTTTAAGGTTAATGAATCAGCAATATATATTAAATAATTCTTGCTGATTCACATATATAACACATATAACAAGATCATGTATTGATTGGTTGATGAAAGTGTTATTATGACTAGAGACAGGTTTGCAGGAACTTACCATTGTTATCTCCTCCAGGAACAGTGGTTCAGTATTTGCTAACACATTGTTTTTGGCAACCTCATAGAACACAGCCACTGTGAATAATAAGAATAGATGGTGCATATGTGTGTGCATACATATGCAGTAGAACCTGTGTAAGTTGACCACCCAAGGGACTATAACAAACTGGTCAACATACAGAGGTGGTCAACATAGGAATTAGGTCTTCTGTACTGATAGTACATGTGCAGGTCTGGTCTATGTAAATTAGGTCAACTTAAGGAGGTGTTCAGTGTCGGGAGACAGTCAACTCTGGAGATTAATTGTATGCAATTAGCTTGTAAAACTCCCACCTTTCCCCCCTACATTTAGGCTGCTATGTCTTGACCATATGTAATTACTTGTTATGAAAGTGTTGGAAGGGAGGGGATGAACACATGTTACTGCCCTTGGAATAATGTTGGTTTTATAATAACATTCATCTTTTAGATGTCATTTATGAAGCTTAATAATTCCTCTTTCCAACTTCTAGTCAAAGAAGGTTATTCTTTGGGACTACACCTGACTTGCTTCTGTGGCATGTGGAACTGTTAGATCTGTCTATTTGCTAAAAGGCAGTTTAGGGTCAATGGTCATTGGATTCCTGGGCCTCTATTGGAAAGCCCAAAACATTGGCATTGCCTCTTCGTGAGTCTCACTTTTATTTCCATGTCCTAGAAGTGAGTAAAAACAAGTCTTATTATTTGAACCTTATTTTATAATGTTTAAGATAGAACAGAGGAAGATGATTTCATTGATGTAATTTCAGATGCAAGTTACCTTTATATATAAGGCAGACAGCTTGGTATTTTTTCTGCCTTACAAGGAAGATTGACTTGCTGATAAGGACCAAGGAACGTAGAAGTTGTGGGTATTTTGCTTTACAGAGTGATAGAGTAGTATTTATATCTTAACATTGTCATGTGAATTCACATCTTTCATGTGTCCAAGCTTTTCAGTTAAAGTAGAACTCTTAGTTTTGTTTCTTGAAATTGAAAAAGAAAAATCTAAATCAGTAAGTTTATACTGGTTCTGAGGAAGATGTACTGTGTGCCATCAGTGTGAATGTTGTCGTTAATATAATTTTAATATACAGAGAGGCCATAACAGTTGCACATGTGGCTGTATAGTTAATTGGGGGGACTATAATGTGTGCTCTTGACTTTTACTGATAATAATTGTGATGAAAGTTTAGTACTTATCAGGGCATTACCTTGTGGGTGATCACATCAGGCTTCTATTATATGATATTTCATTTTAGGAGATGTGATTACTCCAGTAGGATATTCACTCCAAGTAATCCATCCACACAGCACCTGAAAAATCATTTGACATACACAAAAGTTGAATCAAAATTTAAGGTCTGCCTTTAAATTGAATTTTGAATCAGTTATCTGTGGGTAAGAAAACGACAAAGTGTTTGGACAACTATCCTCATGCTTTTGTTGAGTCCTAAAACTCTCCTAGGCAGACTAAAATTATTCTACCTTATTGAAGGGCCCTTAGTGGTTCTCTTCATTAATGTGCTGTTTCATCTTGTAATAAGAGTTGGAGAGTACAATTAGATTTTTTGAAATTGCCGTAGCAGGGAACAGTTGAGAAAAAACAAAATAAAACAAACCCATTCTGGTAATTAATGTTGAGCTCTTATGGAGACCCTAAATTTTCTTAATGTTCCTTGGCTAAAGAAATGCATTTTCCCAATACAGCCCTCCTCTCTAAAAGACTATTCTTCCCAGTGGAGAAATGGATGAACTGTTCTTGGCCTGTATCTTATTTCACAGTGGCAAAAAAGCATAAAGGCCTGATACTGGAAGGGCTTCTGTGTTTAGCACTGTTTTTTCTTTGCCTTGCTAGAATTTGGTTTGGCAGGTTATTGCTATTGACAGTTTCTGTATACATTTATCATAACTGGGTGTGCACACAAAGCCAGAAGACTATGGAATAGTGCCAAGAATGGAGCTGCTGCCAAGAATTGAGTGTTTCAGAACTTATTCTGAAGCCTTTAGCAATTCATTCAGATTTTCTGTTTGTCCTTCCCACCTCCCTTACTTTTTGTAAAGAAGAATGTGTTTGAAAACTAGTTAAGTTAAGTGAAATAGTATGAATTCACCTGGTTGTTAATAACAGCAATTTCTTACCCAGAATGGAACAGAAGTCCAGTCCCAGTTAAGGGACCTAGAGGTAGAGTGTTAGCCTAGATAACTGGGCTGAGGTGTGCTTCATGATTGTCCCTGGAATCACGCACATGCTTGCTCATCCCCAGAGTGTCCACTGTGTACACCCACAGTTTCACTAATTGGGGCAAGGAAAAAAGGCTTACTCATTATTTATACCGATGGTGTTTGTGGCAGAAGACCTGCATTTCTCTGGAGTTAATTATCACTGTGTGTCAGAGGGTTTGGAAGACATTGATGAAGGAAGTATTTTTCTGAATGATGAGAAAATAACTCAGTTAATGGTCACCTATTCCTCCTAGAAGATTCTGTAGTGTATTAAGTAGCATGTACTTGCTATGTAGTGCTTAATAAATAAAATGAAAAATGAAAATTAACCCAGAAAACCCAGAACAGCAATTTCAAAGACTAGAACATATACACCTGTCTTCTGCGCTTGCATTTGGATTTATGATTTCCTTATCCCCAATGTTTGGGATACAGAATGTTATTTAATTGAATTGACTAGTTTAGTTTGTTCATTATGTTCCCAGAGCCAAATATGTTATGTTATATCATATTATATTATATTATGTTTAAAATTATTCTTTGAGCTACTCTGAATATTTCTCACATGTTGAGCTTAGGGTAGCTTCACTTTAGTTGCCCTCTACTAGTGATCACCTGGTTTCTGACTTTTTGACTTATCCAGTTTACTGGAATTGCAGTGGTACGGCGCCATCAGATGGCTAGTTGACACACTGCTTTAACCCATCTGATTAAACCAATAGAAATAGCCAATGGAATTCAAACTCCTCTTGTTACCTTAACAAGTAATGATCTTTCATTTCTCAGGATGTAAACAGTCTTCGACTTTCTCTTATGGATAATCACAACGTCAGTAAAGAATTTCAAGCTTTGATTGTGAAACATTTAGATGAAAGCCATCTTTTGCAAGGTATTTGGATTATTCGTGATAGTTCATGAGTTGGCACATGATTAATCAGCTTGTAAGAAGCTAGGGTTTAGCTCCTCTCACTAATTCTCTCCTTAAAATTTCTTTTTCTGGCTTGGTGCCTGTAGGTCAGTGGTTAGAGTGTTGGCCACATACACCAGGGCTGGCAGGTTCAAATCTGGCCCGGTCCTGCTAAACAATCAGTGACAACTGCAACAAAAAAATAGCTGTGTGTTGTGGTGGGCACCTGTAGTCCCAGCTACTTGGAAGGCTAAAGCAAGAGAATCGCTTAAGCCCAAGAGTATGAGGTTGCTGTGAGCTGTGATGACATAGCACTCTACCAAGGATGACATAATGAGAGTCTGTCTCAAAAAAAAAAAATTTTTTTTTTCTTTTTCTAAAAATTTTTTTTTATTTAAAAATCAAAAAGGAATTTTGTTGCCTTATCTATACAACTATACATCTATACAACTAGATGCCTGAAGGGTATAGTCTAAAGTCTCTAAAATTTGGAAATTTAGGAATTATGTGGAACTATAAAAGTAAAGTAGATATTTAAAAAGCGCAGCTCTGTTTTGACATGGAGTTTGATATGTTTGGAATTTCAGTCCTGTAAAATTGATAAGACATTGTTAATTTTATACTCTGTACTTTGCCATTTACTGTTATGAGTTTCTACAACCATAAGTTTTTTTTAAAAATCAGATTTAGCATTCCTTATGAGGTTACTTAATTTGGTCCCTGTACAATTCTACCCAGGACAAGGACAATGAGTTAGGTCTTGAGTAAATTGTTTGATCTGATACTAATATGTTGCCCCTCTAAGACAAACTCATAGGAAAAGGGAATTTTAAAATAACTAGTTTAAATTTTCTCCTCTGTTTGCTGAAACACCTGTCATCTTATATTTATGGTGATTACTTAATATTTTCTTTCATTTACTGAATTTTTATTAAAGACTTAGGAAGTGATTATCCTGGATGATGGTACTATTGGGAGATAATATAGATTGCTCAAATAATTTTTTTTTTTAGGTGACAAAAACTTAGTTGGCTCAGAAGTAAAAATTTATAGCTTGAATCCATCTACTCAGTGGTTTTCAGCAACTGTTGTAAATGGAAACCCAGCATCAAAAACTCTTCAAGTCAACTGTGAGGAGGTAAAGACAATGATAACTGTAAGGTAACTTGATGGGGCAAGATAAATTATACAAGGGATTTATGATCTAGGAGCTAAATGCCTTTATTGTTTTATAATAAAATATTAGAGTAGAAATAGAAATTATCATAGTTGTTTTAAAAGGAAATTATTAGTAAAAAGCCCCTAACATTATGTTAAAGGGGCTAATTTTCAGTATATTCTCAAGCATTTGTTCATTTTCCAGTATCTTTGTTTTATTTATTTTTAAGATTCCAGCACTGAAAATTGTTGATCCATCACTAATTCATGTTGAAGTTGTACATGATAACCTTGTGACATGTGGTAAGGATACATTGTTTGATTAAAATATTCTTTCTTCTCCTTCCCCTCTTTCCCCTTTCTTCTCACATTAAGAGAAATAGTGAAGCCAACTTACCCATTTTTAAATATTTTAGGTAATTCTACAAGAATCACAGCTGTCAAACGCAAGTCTTCTGAAAATAATGGAAGCCTGGTTTCCAAACAAGCAAAATCTTGTTCTGAGGTAACCTTGATTTATTTTTGCCACTGTGTAAAGCTTTCCTTAATTCTAACATTGCACAGCCAATTTTTTAGTAGTTACATAGCTATCTTGTCTGTTCCTCTTTGGTAGTTCCAGATCTTGGCCATAATTTCTGCACTCAGGCAGATGGAGATAATATAAGTTTCTGGTTTACTATTTTTTGTGTAAAAGATGTTTCATGTTTTTACATTTGCTGGAGAGTCTCAGTAGATTTGACAATTTCACCATGTGGGGGTGTTCTTGAAGGTAAATTGGGTTGTTATGTGTCAGTGCTTTGTATGAAAAGAAGGGAGGAACCTTAGGATTCCCAGTAGAAAGAATATGGAAATCTTAGGATCCTTACCTCCTCAATAACAAGGATATTTGTTCATTTATGGTTAGCTAAACAAAGGTGCTAGTTTTGCAAAGGAAGTGGTTGGTTTGCCATTACCAATTTCTGCCCAGAAAAGTGTAGGCTTCTGTGAATGCCACTGTGGGTGCAGGTACTGGATTTAATTCTTTCCTGAAATAGTTATGATTTGGACCAAGACTATTTCTCTATTAAATGAGTTCAATCATTAGGTCCTGTTATGGTACAAATAACTTTTTCACATCTTAGGAATTTAAACGCACTTGTGGCGTGTGTAGTTTCCTGTTTTATAATTATCAAAAACACCTTAATGACACTCTGGTCTAGAAGTTTAGAATTTTAGCATTAACCAAGTTAAGATTATCAGCAGCATTTGTGAGAGAACCTTGAGATCTGGGGAAGGAAGGTAAGGAGAAATGACATGGGGAGTGAGCCAGGGTCAATGAATAAATCTAGAGTTCTGGGTCAAACATAGACTGGACTGTAGCATCAATTACATCCAAAGCAAGCACTGTGTTGCGCAGGTACTTAAGAGTCTTTGTAGCTAGGATGGTTGATCAACTTTTCCTGAGTCTTTTCCTGTGTAGAGGCAAAGGAACTTCGATAGTTCACCAAAAGCTTTGTAATCCAGGGCGCCTAAAACTTTTGTCTTTCTTCTAAGGGTATAGATTTGACCTCTTGAGTGGAGGCTCAGGTTGTTTACTAAAGAATGAAGAGGTAATTATGGAAATTAGTTTTACTGCCCTTCATTTTTGCCAAAAAGTTTATAAGATAATTTCAAACATATCCATCCAAGAAACCAGAGATACTATGGGGGAGCAGTCACTGGGTATTAGATGGTTGATCCTGGAGATGAAGAGGTATCTGGAATCCCTGTTTCAGCATCCATAGTGTGGTGAGGGAGACAGACTTCCAGAGGACTCCCACAAGTGCTGAGGGAATGCTCTGAGTAGTAGTAACACAGAAGCTCTCAGAGAAGATTATGTCCTATTTGTTGAAGGTCAGATGTTTCACAGGAAGAGAGAGAGAGGCAGGTCAGAGATAGAAAGGAAGTTTGGGTTTTACCCTGTAAGATGGGTATTAGGGAGTTGAGTTGTTTGGAGGTTCTAAGTTCGAGAGGTTGATTTGAGCTTTATAGATAATGTATAAGGGAAGGAGGTGAGAATACAAATTGCCCATCATAAACAGGCTTGAATTGAGGCAGTAGCTACGGAGATGGAGAACCATTTAGGAGGCCACATGGATTGGATTTGGTGGAAGACTAGGTATTAGGACTGAGGAAGCAGAAGAGTCTACCTGATAAAGTAGGTAGAACAAATGGAATGTCTACTTCATAGTTCTAGTTTAGAGCACTCAAGTGACGTAGTCAGGCGATTATTTATAATACTGTATAGTCCACTAGCATAGAAAGGGGCTGAGCTGGTGGGGAATAGGGATCCCTGGTCTAGAGAGTAACAGATAGTTACCCTCTTCATCTCCAGGATCCCCCAGTAAGCCCTGGGGAAATAAAATAGTAAGGATTATGAAGAGGATGTCAAGCAAGTGATTATTGCATCTTAGTGTTAAGCTTAGAGAGGATATTGTAAGGTAATCCATATTATTAGAAGCTCAGGGATCAGCTGGGTAAAATAATAGCCTGTCAGGTTTTAAAAATTGGAGAAGTTATTAGCCATCTAGGGTAGAGGTAGTAAAGATCAATTTGGAGAAGTTGGTTGGCTTTTGCCTGTAATGGAGAATTCATTGGTATAAATTGTTGGGAGTGTGATGGAAAGAAGAGCTTCCAGATGCATTAGAGAGAGGGGTAAGAGAATAGGAATGGTATATCCTATTGGATTGTGAGGAATCAACCTGGGTTGTAGGCAGAACTGAGATCAGTGGGGACCTCCTGTGGGAGAAGGTGCCAGTTCTTCAAAGTGTTAAGTTTATCAGTAATGAATGAGAAAGGTGATTGAGCAAGTACATTTGCAGCCTTCAAGGAGGTACTTGTAAAATGTGGTAATACATATACATAGTATGTATATAATATGCTGCTCTCTGCCTGCCTTGGACTCTGGTAGGGCAGGGAGCGTGACTTTTCTTCTCAGCATATTGTCCAGACTATACATACTCAGCAAATTTTTGTGCTTTTGAACTGATTATTAGGCACAATTAGACGCTATTGAAAAAAGTAAGTCTGAACTTCGGGCTGGAGATGCTTAGATGCTGTTTCTTCTGCATCTAAAATAAGAAACTAAAGTCAGTATTTTAAAAACGGCTGTTGCAGCTCTTTAAGTTGTATGGTCGTTTTCTCATTCTGAAGGAAGTTGGGAATGGTAGATTTTTACCTGAGTATTAGAAGTTTTAGAAAAAATTTTTGATGATTAAAGTTACTCATTTTAAAACTTTTGGTTAACCTAGGAATAAAGAAAAGAAACATCACTTGCAATCATACTTGTCAGAGAATCTGTTTACATTTTGGAATCCTTCCCTCCTGTCTCTTTTTTTCTTGTATGTATCATGGAGGCCTGTTTTTGTTTGTTTTTTACAACTAAAAACCATACTCTCTTGTAGCCTTTTGATTCTCTTATAACACATTGTGGTTATTTTTCCATATCAGTAACTATTCTTTTTTTTTCCTGGGTGATTCTTGTAATCAAAGAAGTTTTAGAAACACTAGTGTAGCCTAGATTTTGAAAGGCTAGAGAGGTAAAGAAAGCAGTGGGGAAGGACAGTTAATTTAATTATGTGAGTGGAAGGTGAGTACTGCAGTGCTTGGCATGATTCTCCCTGTGTTTGCATTTCTCAAGATGTTGGATTGGCACAGAGCTTACTGTCAGGGTGGTCTTTGGAAGACCTTTGGTATTAGGTAGGCAAGACTGCTTTGGTGAATACTTTTGATTAAGATAAACCTGTTTGCCAGTGATATCTGGCTCCTTGAAGGTCTTCTCTGCCTAGCAGACTCTTCCTCAGAATTATGATGTTGCTTGGTTAATTGGGAAACAGTCTGCTAAGGAATGTGAGCCAGCAGTGTTCTTTTTAGAATACTATCATACACTCAATTATATTATCTCCGTCTGCTGGCAGGGAGGAACTATTGCCATGACTGGTATAGAAGACCTTCAGGGAAAACTCTTCAGGTAAGAAGTAACTTTGACCCTTTGTCTAGTCAGCGGTCAGTGCAGAGGTGTGTATGTAAAGATGGGCTTGGGAATCAGAGTCCTGTCCCTGTTGAGCTCAACCTTAGGAAAGTTGTAGAGCAGCAGTTCTCAACCTGTGGGTCGCGACCCACAGGAACTGTATTAAAGGGCTGTGGCATTAGAAGGTTGAGAACCACTGTTGTAGAGAGTTATTCTCAGTTTCTCAAAGGAAAAGTACCCTAAGTTATGCTAACTTTGACATGACAGACTTGAGGAAAATTTGTACAGTAGTTTTTTGCTTTAAGATTAGAAAACTGCTCATCTCTAAAAGTGATCTATTTTACTTATAGCATTATGGTAAAGCACCGCCCTATAAAGTATGCTTTATTACTGTTTTACAAATGAGAGCACTGTGCTAGGAGGTGTCAAAGACTGAATTCAAGCCAAGGTCTGACACCCAAATCTGGTATTCTTAATCACTGTGCTGTTGTTGCCTGTCCTCTCCAGATCCTTTCCTTGGTTTGGTGAATTACCATTGTAAAATACAGATTCCTCCCTCCTTTCCCCCCTTCCTTCCTTCCTTTCTTCCGTCTATCTGTTCCTGCATCCCTCTATATCCCTGAATCTTTATCCTTCCTCCCAGCAAATATTTATTTTATGTTTAATGTGTACAAAGCACTTACCTTTAGTGGTAAGCCTTAGCCTTAATGCCTACTATCTCTTCAGGTAACTCATAAGACTTATGTGTTTATAGCTATTTAAAATATTAAGTGCTAACAGCATTCGTTCATTCCTACATATCTTCATTCCATTATTCTTATTTATTGAGCATCTACTATATGTCTGGCTTTATGAGGTACAACAGTGGGCACTAGAGCAGGGCCTCTGCCCATAAGGGGTGTACATCCCATTGTGAGGAGACTGACAATAAATTAATAAAAGGTACTTTCATACGTGCTATGAAGGGTATAAACACAGGAATATGATAAAAAGTAAAAGGATAGCTTGTGGAATGCTGCTTTGGAAAGAGTGATCAGAGATTCTGAGGTGGTAACAGTTTAACAGACTAGAGGGTGAAAGGATAGAGCCAACCAGCTACTGAAAACTATGCAGACTGAGAGAATAGCGAGTACAAAGGTCTAGGCAAGAAAGGGCTTAGAATGTTTGAAGTCCAGAAAAGGAAGCCAGTGTAATTGGAGTACTGTGAGCAAGCGAGAGAGTGAAAGAGATGAGTGGGTGGGGTGTGAGACTTTGCAGGAGACTGGACCCATGGGATTCTTGTATGCAGTAGAGTGCCATGATCTTATTTGATTTGTATTTTATAAAGATTGTTCTGTGGTAGAATAGATTTTGAGTAGGAGGCAGAGAATTTGGCAAGAATGGAAGGAAATCAGGCCATTTAGGAGATGTATAGTTTAGGGCAGGGGTGTCCAACTTTTTTTTCCTCTGTCATTTATTGGAGGAATAAGAGTTATCTTGGGCCACATATTAAATACACAAACTCTAAGGAAAGCTGATTAGCAAAAACAAAGGTCTGTGCATATTTTTTGTGATTTCCAACACCACGGATAAGCAATAAAAAGGCCTTACAAAATCAGTATGCAACCTGTGGCATGCAACCAGGTTGGACACCTCTGGTTTAGGGGAAAAATAGTGGTAGTGGTGTCATGGAAAGAAATAGATGGATTCAATAAATACTTTGGAAATGGAGGCGGGACTTATCAATTCATTGATTGGATATGGGAAATGAGAGAGAGGGAGAGGGTTTTTTGGACAAGACCAGCTTGATGGATATTGTACAAAGTACAACAGAGTACAATTTATGTTCAGATTTGTAAAGCATATTGTTAGAGTAATTTAAAGCAAGGTGTTATTGCACCAACTCTAAGCATACTCAAAATAAGGAAGGTGATCATTATGAGGGAAGATCCTTGGTAAAAATGAGCCTTGAATAAGCATTTTGATATGATTTGGCAATTAAACTTTGGGAGGCTAACTTCAGATTACCAGGGGATTGTAAAGTATTATAGTCAAAAGAGACTTTAGAAATACACTTAACTAATTTCTTCCTTTAAAACATTAGGAAACAGAGACCTAGAGAGGTAAACTTGATTATCCTAAGGGTATTCTTAAAATAGCCAAAGTTCCCCCAACCCCAAAAGCCCAAAGCAAACATACACTTTCTGGAGAACACTAAATTAATATGTAACCAAAATTGAGTTGACTAAAATGGTATAATATATATGATCTGATAATTTAGTATTGAAAAATAGTTTGAAGCTATGCTAAAACTCTGATGGCGATTAAATTCTTTTTAATTTTCAGATACTTCTTTATAGCATATACTAGACAGTCTTTTTTTCTTTTTCTTTCTTTTTTTTTTTTTTTAAAGAGACAGAGTCTCACTTTGTTGCCCTTGGTAGAGTGCTGTGGCATCACAGCTCACAGCAACCTCCAGCTCTTGGGCTTAGGAGATTCTCTTGCCTTAGCTTCCTGAGTAGCTGGGACTACAGGTGCCCACCATAACACCTGGCTATTTTTGTTGTTGTTACAGTTTGGCTGGGGTTGGGTTCAAACCTGCCACCCTCAGTTTATGGGGCTGGCACCTTACTCACTGAGCCACAGGCACCGCCCTAGACAGTCTTTTAAAGACTCTCAGAGCAAATGAGAAAAAGGCTCATGAGTAGGCTACATATAAATGAGGTTTAGAAATCTAAGGGTAGTTCTACATCAAATTTTAGAAGTTAATAACTAGAAAATGAAGAAACTGTGGAGATTTTCCAAGTTTAGATTTGGTGGTAAGGTAAATATAAAGGTCATTGTGATGAGGAAGAGATTATCTAGAAAGGTATGTGACTTAAAGCCCATGACTTAAACCACAGAAGTGAAGAGTGCAGAGATTTTACTTAGTTCAGCCATAGTATATTTAGTTACCTTATGTTGAGTTTTTCTCTTCATAGCAGGAAGTTTGTTTTTGTGGGTAGTATAAATTGGTATGAAGTGGATTCATATTTATACTTTTGTCGAGATAACATTACATGAAAAAGGAAGGGGGACGGTGTCCCAACTTTGTCCCACAGGCCTGTCATGACTTGATATTTTTTACAGCTTGGGATGATGACCTTTGTGACTTGATGAGCCATATAAGAGCAAGAACTGTGTCCTCAACCTTTATTGCATTGCAAAGGCTTAATTTGGTACCCAGTAGGCACCACTGCCTTACAAGAGTCCTATGTGGTCTGGTCTCCTGCCAGTCTATGCAGTAAGTGCATGGTGGACACTCAAGTCATGTCAAAATGAATGCATGAGAAGCTGCCACCATTTGAGACTGTCACTTAAAGGTTCACTTCTATGCATTGAATTGTTAACATAATTGCCACAACTGCAATTTCCTGACATCATGATTCAGAGATATGAAAAAGATAAGCTTGTGATCTTTTATACGAAGACTTGAGTTTTGTGAAAAAAGCTGGAGTGATTTATTTATAGCGTTCAGATATGAGTCTTTAATTTTGTGATTTATGACTTTTTTTACTGTTCTGTTCTTTTTATTTGGTGTCAGTATTGTGCTTATTTAGTATTAAATATTAAACCAAGCAAATTATCTTGCATTTTGCTAGCACTCTGTAATATCCCAACTAGGGACTTTTCTTTTTTTTTTCACCCTCCCTCTCCTAGACTTTGCTTTTAATATCTATTGATTTGGTATCTTTTAGGCTTCTCCCAGTATATGTCCAGTACAGTCTGTTCCCACGACAGTTTTTAAGCAGATACTCATTGGCTGTACTGCAGCAACTCCACCTAGTAAGGACCCAAGACAGCAAAGTACTCCCCAGGCTGCCAACTCTCCACCTAACCTTGGAGCAAAAATTCCTCAAGGGTGAGTAGTCTTTGTTAAATAATAATAAAAATTATATTGTAGTCATGGTTTATTCTTTCTGTCTCAGGTTGTTCACTGAGGTTTTTCATTAGAGTTGCCAAAAGGAAAGATTGAGATTGATAAGTACCTTCAGAGGTGAGAATGGTTGAAAACACAGAGAACCATGTGGAAAATGGTATAGAAGTGAAAGAATGCATGAGAAGAGAGAAGCTTTCTTGACGTGATAGTACATAGTGAGAAGGATAAATTGAAATACAAAAGACATTTGTAGAATAGGTGTTTGCTTTTTGAGAAAAGGGAACAGATTAGTTTTATGTGGATGACTGAGGTCAGTGGGAGTGTGGAGAAGAGGTAAGGGGCTCTCATAAGCCTAGATAGGAGGTGACATAAGTATAGTTGTAGATGTAGTTGGCATTGTTACTAATTTATAGAAGAAAAAATGAATAAGAAATATAAAGTTTAATCAGAAATTTGTAGCAGATACAAGGTTGACAGAGAATGGATTTTAAGGAATGATCTCCTTTGGGAGAATATGGTGGCTTATATGGGCAATTGATAAAGACTTTTGAAACAGCTAAATTCTGCCCTTGGGAAGTGTGTCCTGGTCTAGCTGATCAAGACTGACAAGAAAGGGCTTGGCACCCATGCATTGGGGCTGCTAAACAACAATGACAACTACAACAAAAAAATAGCCAAGCGTTGAGGTGGGGCACCTGTAATCTCCGCTACTTGGGAGGCTAAGGCAAGAGAATTGCTTAAGCCCAAGAGTTGGAGGTTGCTGTGAGCTATAATGTCACAGTACTCTATTGAGGGTGACATAGTGAGATTCTGTCTCAAAAAAAAAAAAAGAAAGAAAAAGAAAGGCAAGAAAATCACAGCTTTTGTACCCAACAATGGTTGCTTGAACTTTATTGAAGAAAACAATGAAGTTCTGGTTGCTGGATTTGGTCCAAAAAGTCATGCTGTTGGTGACATTCCTGGAGTCCACTTTCAGGTTGTTAAAGTAGCCAGTGTCTCTCTTTTGGCCCTTTACAAAGATAAGAAGGAATGACCAAGATCATAAATTTTGGTGAAAACACAATAATATATACCAAAAAAGACTTACAATATGGGTCAGAGAGACTGTGGTATAGAAAAATTGTTTGTGGAAGACTAAACAGCTTGTGGACGACTGCTGCAAAAAATATGGGAATGTGGCTGAGCATACTTGTTCACTGGGAGAAAAGTCAGTAGCCTGGGATAGAACTTGGAGGATGGCCATCCAGCAGTCAGAAGGAAGGAAGAGCCATTTTCAAATTAGGAGTTCAGTTATATCCAAGCAAGGATTTTTAGTTTAGTCTGAGTTCTTAAATTATAAATTCTTCTCTAAGATGAAAAATCCTTTGTTAGAGGCAGGAGAAAAGAAATATAATAGGAAAAAAAAGGACTTTGCATTTTGCTGAGGGAAGAACTCTAGGATGAATTTCCAAGAAACAAAAATTCTTCAAGGATATCCTTAGTAAGTAAATTGTGTGGGGAAAATGTTGAATTATTGTGAACAGCAAGTAATCAGTCACCTATTCTGTTGGCTTTGGGTCCTAATTGCTGAACAAACTGGAAGGAAATTGTTCACTGTTATAGCTGGTTACATGTTCATAGTAGGCCAGGTTTTATACTGTTGGTGGTTTGTTTGTTGTTAGGTTGTTTTTTGTTTTTTTTTTTTGCTGTTTTTGGCTGGGGCTGGGTTTGAACCCACCACCTCTGGCATATGGGCTGGAGCCCCACCCCTTTGAGCCACAGGTGCCACCCTGTTGTTAGTTTTTAATTACATTTTGTGTGAAGATTTTTGTTAGGAGTTCCTTAATATTTCTAATAAACATACAAATTTTGAAATTTTTGTCTTGTTACATTGACCTAGATGATACTGAATTTCTGAGTCTTGGTAAGCAGAAGGAATGCTAGTTTTCTCTTTCAAAGTCAAGGATAATCTTCATCATATAATTAAGAGAGTTCAGAGGCTTCTCTGAAAAAAAGAAAGTTTGAGAATTGAGCCTGCAGACTTTTAGTTTTGACACTTGAAAACCAGTGGTATTTATCTACTGAGTATATTCTGTGGATCCACATGATATTGTTTTGAGGGAAAGCTGAGGTTCATTATGCTATAAGAAATAGAACTAACTTAACTAGTTAAAGATTCACAGGAACATGCAAATAAAATTTAGGGTTGTATTTTTCTGAGTGTTTAAAATATTTTTGGGAAGCATTGATAATGACCTTTAACTCCATTTCACAGAAACCTGTCCTAAATTCTCTAATGTAAACAGTTTTCTTTTCTCTTTCTTTCATACTAGTTGCCTTGACCAAAACAAATGGATTTTGGAAGGTAAGGAAGAGATAAAATAGATCAGGATGCTAGTTTTTTACATTATCTTTTTCAGATGTCATAAGCAGAGTTTACCAGAAGAACTTTCTTCCTGTCTAAATACAAAGACTGAAATGCTGAGAACAAAACCAGATGTTGTCTGCAAAGTAGGGCTGCTCTCCGCAAAGTCTTCTCAGATTGGAACTGGTGACTTGAAAATTCTGAGTGAGCCAAAAGGTAGCTGTACCCAGCCTAAGACAAACACTGATCAGGAAAACAGATCGGAATCTGTTCCACCACCATTAACTGGCCTTCCCAAGGAATGCTTACCTACAAAGCCTTCTTCTAAGGCAGAATTAGAAATTGCCAATGCTCCTGAACTGCAGAAGCACCTAGAACATACACCTTCAACATCTGATGTCCTTTCAAATATGCCAGCAATGAAAGCAGGTATCAATGGCAGTGGTAGCCTTAATAGTTGTGCAGGAAAAAAGGAAGAACCTTCAACTTTATCTTGCCGATCACAGAATTTAAAGGAATCTTCAGTAAAAGTAGATAATGAAAGCTGTTGTACAAGAAGCAACAATAAAATCCAGAATGGTGAGTGTTCCTCAATAACAAAAAATTTCCATGGTTGACCACCTCCCTACATTGATTGCCTCCTTAAGTTGATCTAATTTTCATAGACATGCACCACATATTTGTATCAGTGTAGTAGACCTAGTTCTTTATCTTGACAACCTCCATTTGCTGACCAATTTGTGACAGTCCTTTGGGTGGGCAACTTTGAGAGGTTCTACTATATATTTCTTACCCTGTGAGAAAATACATAAAAAAGACTGTGGAAAAAGTTCATATAATCAGAAAAGTTTAAAAGAAGAAAATATAATCCCCAAATCTCAGAAATTATTAAATAATATTTTAGATACCTGATTTTATATGTCTAGAAATACTCAAACTATATTATACAAATGGGTTCATGCCATTAGTTTTACCCTGTGAATCAGTGTAGGTGTTTATCAGCATTTTAAAGCTACAAGGATTTCATTACATTCATTTGCCATACAACTTAAGTTGTTCCTATTAGGTAGATAATTAGGTGGTCTCCAATTCTTGGTTTTAAGAAAATATTTTGGAAACAATCTATAATGATTTCTTCAGCCTGTCACTGATCTTTCTGTAACATCCAGGTCAGAGTGAAACAGTTGACACATTTTGCACACACAGACACTCAGGTAGCTCACGTCTGAAATCAAAAAAAACAAAAACAATTTCATCCTCTGGAAAAGGGACGTTGGCTCAAGATGTTAAGGATGGGACTAAAACACCAGAAGAGTCTCTTTTCTTGTGGGAATGTCTAGCTGCTCCCATGATTTGAAACTAAATACAGTAGAACCTACATAGTTGACCGACTCCCTACATTGATTGACTCCCTAATTTTCATGGACTGGACATACACCACATGTACATATCAGTATAGCAGGTCTTATTCCTTTTATTGACCACCTCTCTACATTGACTAGTTGGTTATAGTCCCTTGGGTGGTCAGCTTACAGAGGTCCTACTGTATTAATTTTCTTTCTATAACTGGACCAGTTGAGTCCACTCTATACCAAGGAGTAATAGGTATGGGCTTTGCCCCTTAGTTGTATTATTTTTTCTTCAGTATAAGTTCTTTTTTCATGTTTTATTATAACCACATGTTGAAATGGACCTAACCTATTATTTATCACATGTGTGAAAGATTTTTTCAACATGAAGGACTGATCTGAATTGTAGGTACATTTTCTAGTTACTGAAAAATTTTACAGTTAATTAAGACTTGGCTCAAAGGAAAGAACTCAAATTGCTGACATTGAAGGAAAAGATGATCTTCTACATTTTCTGGAAAACAGCAGCCAAAGAAAGATGGCAGAACATTTTGGTGTTAGTGAGACTACAGTTAGCAATATCCAAAAATGTAAACGTGAGCACTTGAAGAGGTATGGTAAGGAAAATGGAGACCTATAGCGGAGAAGGAGGAAAACTTCCCTCGATGAAGTCAGTGAAGCCACAAATAAGCTGGTTTAAACAAAGGAGGGAAGTTAATACCTCAATCTCTGGACTAAAGATCCAAGAAGTTGCTAAAAAATTTTCACAGGAATTTGGGGTGGCAGGTTTCCAAGCATCAAGTTGTTAGCTGGAGAAATTCAAACTGTGATATAGGTCTCCCAGAAAGTCTTATATGGTCAATCCAATGAAGTTCCAGGAGAAGTTGTAGAAGAATTCATCAAAAAGTTCCCAGACTTCGCCAGAGGCTTCAAAGATGATAAAATCTTTAAGGCTGAGGAGTACGGACTCTTTTTTCAAGGCAATGTCTGATAGGAGCCTCATCATGAAGGGTGACAAATGTAAGAATGGGAAACTTTCCCAAGAACATCTCACAGTTCTGTATTATGCTAGCTCAACGGGAGGGAAACTAAATAAAGCCCTGGGTGATTGGTAAATCAGCAAAGCCATGCACATTCAAGAACCTGAAGCCCAAAGACCTTCCCATCACTTAGAGATCAAACAGACCTGGGTAGATGACTGGTGCCCTATTTGAGGAGTGGGTAAGGGATATTGATCAAGAAATGAAGAAGAAACAGTCTATTTTACTGACTGTAGACAACTGTCCTGGCCACCCACAAGTCAGTCATCTCACAAATGTGACAGAGATTTCTGCCTGTGACCATAAATCCAACCTCTTGACTAAGGCATTATCAAAACACTTAAAATGCATTACCAAGCTCAGCTTCTGCAGTGGATTATTACTGAAACATAAACTTATGGTCTCCCTGTGAAAGCACCTTCATCTGGTGTATCAGTTAACACTCTGGATGCTGCCCTATGGATCAGTTCGGCTTAGAATAAAGTTCAGCCAGAAATAATGCAGAAGTATTTTAAGAAAGCTGGATTTGTCAGAACACAAGAGTATGATGTTTTGGTCTGATCACATAGTCCATCTCCCATGGCAGAACTCATAGGAGTAGATTTTGAAGGTTTTGTTGCCATGGACGATGAGGTGGCAACTTATAATGAATCTGACCCAGAAGCAATTTTCTTTTTTTTTTTTTTTTTGAGACACAGTCTCACTTTATTGCCCTTGATGTGGTGTCACAGCTCACAGCAACCTCCAACTCTCTGGGCTTAGGTGATTCCTTTGCCTCAGCCTCCTGAGTAGCTGGGACCACAGGTGCCCACCACAACGCCCAGCTATTTTCTTGTAGTTCTGCCGGGGCTGGGTTTGAACCCACCACCCTTGGTATATGGGGCCGGAGTCCTACCAGCTGAGCCACAGGTGCTGCCCTGCATAAGCAATTTTCCAAGTGATATTGACTGAAGTACAGACCAGCATAAAAGTACAAGAAGCTGCTGATGAAATAGAAGAACCAAGCAAGGATGACACAGAAATTGCAGACTCTAAAAGAAGAGGATGTTAGGCATCTTATAACGTAGTCAGTCATTTGCTGTGGAAAAATGTCCAGGTATGCTGAGTGGTGTAAGTGATTTCTCTACTTACGTTAGTATTAAGATTAAGAAACAGACCAAGATTAACACTTTTCTCAGAAAGAATGATTAATTCATGAGAAAACAGTAAATGTATTGATTTTGTATGATCCAGTATGTATGGTTTTACTGTGGTTTGATTATGTATGATCTCACATGATATTCTCTAATAAAAGCTGTACAAGAAACTAAAGTACATGTTCATATCAGTACAGTGGGCCTAGTTCCTTATGTTGACTACCTCTGTATGTTAACCAGTTAATTACAGTCCCCTGAGGGGGCAGCTTACAGACGTTCTACTGTATTTATTACCAGTCAGTAAGGAGTGAATATATTTATATTAGCTTTTTACTGCAGGCATCTGTGCAACTAGAGGGCAAGATGGGTGCATTTGACTGGTGAATCTTTTTTTAATATAAAGTTGGAAGAATAGAAAGAGAACTTTCTTTGCCTAGTGATACTTCTTCATTCTTGAGGTTTAAGATAATATAGCTGTTAATTTGCATAAAATTAATTGCATAAGATTATCCTGTTCCTTGGGAATTATGTAACTCCCAAAAGAAAGTGAATATTCATAACCATATACTTGTTCTATTTCTTTAATCTTTTTTTGAGTCATCAGCCCTCACACTCAGCTAGTTTTTAAGCAAATTCTTTTAATGTTGTGTGAAGAAATAGTAGAAATTTTGGTGCAGTAAGCACTTGACAGATACATAAATGAATTATGGAGTTCCGCTTTGTCTCATGTCATATGTTGTGCAGCTGTTCTCCATCTAATATGATTTTAAAACAAATGAAAAACCTAGTTACATCCAGCCATCTACTGTGACTTTTGGCTGAGGAGTGAGAGAGTGTAATCAGAAGCCTCCCTGGATTTGAGTTGTGTCCAGTAGCACTGTTTGTTAGTACGGAAAGACTTGATGGAAAGCCATTTTGCTCCACTATGGAGTAGAAAACAAAAGCAAACTGGAGTCAAAACAGCTGCCTTGTTTTTGTTCAGATGTGTAGCTCTTCAAAAGTGGCCACTATCCTTTTCTCTTGACCCTGCCTAAAGTGAGAGAATCACTAATGGAATCATCTATTTGGCCTCCTCACTGAAGAGGTAGATTTAGCCAGTTCAACTTCCATATTATTTCTAGATATTTCCCCTTTTAAGCCAGGTAAAACAGACAACTTTCAGACTCTACCATTAAAAATCTGACCTAGCTCAAAGGATTGTCTTTCAATATCTGAGTAATTAAAACTCCATCTTTGAACTACCTCTCCTTTCTTACTTTAGAACTACCTCTTATTTTCTCTCCTTTCTTAATTTACTTTTTCTTTCACTATAACTCAATAAGAATATTTAAGAGATCAAGAACTGACGGCATTGTTGTGTGCTGTAGCCCTGCTTTAAAAGAGAGGTAAGATTAAATGACCTCTAAGGTAATTATTGAAGGTGTTTATTTTATCTAAAACCTTTGGATTTCGGCCAGGTGTGGTGGCTCATCCCTGTAATCTTAGTACTTGGGAGGCTGAGGTGGGTGGATTGCCTGAGCTCACGAGTTCGAGACCAGACTCAGATAGAGTGAGATCCCATCTCTAAAAATAACCAGGCACTGTGGCGAGTGCCTGTAGTCCCAGCTCCTCGGGAGGCTGAGGCAAGAGAATCATTTGAGCCCAAAAGGTTGCTGTGAGCTATGATGCCAAGGTACTCTACCAAGGGCAAGAAAGTAAGACTCTGTCTCAAAAAACAAACAAAAAAACCCCCTTTGGTTTGGGATGTTTCATTTTTCTCGGAGACCAGCCTCTCCCACCTGTCTCTCAAGTGATTCCCCAATTTTGTTTTTGTCTTTTGTTAAGAACCTGCTTCCTTCTTCTTAGTTCTGTTGGGCCATTAGAAAAGGTCTTTTCTGTCCATTTCTTTTTACAATATTCTATAAGACTACTTACAAATAGATCTGTTTGTATGTTATTTGTGCACAGTGATTGCTTTTTCCAGTTACATATCTACTTTTTCTCCCCTTTTCTTTAGAAATTATGTTAACATTTCAAGTTCTCTTGCCCCCTATATGTTAAAACCTGCATTTTCTTAGAATTGTAATCTTGTCTTTAGCCAATGCTCTTAATCCTGAATGGACCTTATGTATAAAGAAAATTGAAGACATACCATGCAAGCATCAGGCGACGTTGCTTGGAGGAATTTGGAAGATAGCCCTTACTTCATAAATTAAGGGACTGTGTAGGAAAGCTATTTAGTTTTTAATTATATTTAAAAGGATTAGCTTTTGTGAAGTTCTTTAGAAAACACCTTAAACCAGTCTTTTTTGCCTTTGAGAAGGGACAGAAGCAATGTCCACGAAGGCAGGCCTCTGTTGACGTGAGTCTGTCTCTGCATTGCTAATGTTACAGTGAAATTAAATTTTCTGATATGGAGAAGTCTTACTAAAATATTTCTCTTAGAGTTGTGAGTAGAAGTATATACTAACTTTGAATTGAATTGGCTGTTGAATTTGGGATTTTAAGTTGCTAGATGGATTCAACAAATGAGAATTGTTTTATAAAGAGAGTAAAAGTTTTCCAATTGTTCTGCTAATTATCTTCCATTGAGTTCTTCTTAGAAATTACAACTGAATGTAGGAATGGAGAAAAGGGACTTCTCTTTTTGGGGAAGTTGTGTTTTTCAATAGAATTCAGTCAAATACAGTAGAACCTGTCAGTTGACCACTGAAGGGATTATAATAAACTGGTGAACATATGAAGTTGGTCAATATAAGAACTGTGAAAAGTAGGTCAACCTAAGGAAGATGGTCAGTGTGGTGAAGTGGTCAACTTGTGGCGCTTTTACTGGATTGACGTAATGTTTAAAAATTTGAGGTCCTATTTCCTTATCTTTTGTTTTCTTAGCCCCATCCAGGAAGTCAGTTTTGACAGACCCAGCTAAACTCAAGAAGCTGCAGCAGAGTGGAGAGGCCTTTGTGCAGGATGATTCCTGTGTGAACATTGTGGCACAACTGCCCAAGTGCCGGGAGTGTCGCTTGGACAGTCTTCGCAAGGATAAGGAGCAACAGAAGGATTCACCTGTGTTTTGTCGCTTCTTTCATTTCAGGAGGTGAGGAAGTTTGAGAAAAGTTTAGATAATCTGGGCCCTATAGCATATTTTTATGTTCCTCCTTTATCAGCAGTGAATCAAGAATCAAAAGATAGAGATTAATACGATCTATAGGTCTGGGAATCTAGATCTTACTGCATTTATTATTGTACCTGTATTTACTTTTCATTCCCCTTTTCAATTTTTTTTAAAGCAAAGCTTTAAAATAAAAAGTTCTATTTCTAAGAGTAAGTCATTCTAGAAAAAATGCTAAAGGTTCTGAAAAACGACTATAAATAACTTTTCAGTGCATTTTTAAATGTAAAATGTATTCAGGCATATATACAAGTATATGCATCACTTGATATATTGCATATATTGTTTTGAATTCCATTTTCCCAATATGTATTAAAAATGTTTTGATTATGCTAATCTTTTTCTGCAAATACTTTTGAATTTCTGTGTAAGAACCCATTATAATACATGTTTGATAATTTATTTAACCAGTTCCCTTGTTGGTATTAGAACTATTTTGTGTATTTTGCCAGTAGAAGTAAGGGTGAAATAATAATCTTCTTGTCTACGTCCCTTATCATTTATTTTGGAAGGATTAGTAGAAGTGGCATTGTTGGTCAGAGTTTACATGTGTTTTAAGGCTTTGACAGAAATGTTCTGCCAAATTACCCTCTGGGAAGGATACACTGGTGTTCATGCCCAATGCAGGGTTTGAACATGCCTGTCTTTGTACCTCTCTCAGCAGGAAGAGAGATATCTTTTTAAAGACCATCTCTAATTTGATAGGCAAAACTTTCATGTTTATAATGTGTTTTGTTTTTCTAAGTCAAATTCATTTTCTTTAAATTCATCTATCCTGAGTGAAAAAGAAAAGGCAGCCTTCTGTTTTGTTGAGATGTAAATGAGCAATGTTGTTCTGAATATTGTTGGACTTTAGATGTAGTTCACTTTCTCAGAAATCAAGATACTTTCAAGTTCCGCTAGTTCTAATCACACACGAAAGTATTGACTTTAATTTCTTCCTATTTTGTTCCTCCCCCTTCGTTTTATCTAAGTTACAAGATTGCTGATGAGGTAAATTGAATGCACAGGCAATTTAGATCATTAATTATATCTGTGCTCTTTCAGATTTAGGCTTAAGTGGAATAAAAGTTTTAGATACTAGTTTACTCCCATTCATTCTTCTGTAAATTGCAAAAGTGTGTGATAAACTGTGTGGGTAGCATCTAGAGATGTGTTAACTGTTAGCATATGTTAACATATACATATGTTAATATATATTCTGAATAACGCTTGGCCTAGAATAAATTTTCAGTAAAGGTTAACTCTGTTCTTTGTATGCTCAGGAGTACTTTTTCTTATACAGGTCAAGTGTGTTAAAATGCACGTGCATTTGTACTTAAATATATTTTGGAAAAGGCATAAAATGGTTGTGCTTTGTACTGGTCTCTGTGTTCTATGATAGACTTGATTTAATGCTATTATGGTTCCTCTGCTGTGAAGGTTATAACTGGATGAGAGATTGTTTGGTTTCAAGTTGCAAAGGCATTTTATGGAAGGGATAATTGTTTTCTATTTTTTTAAATTCTTTGTAATAAAGAGATTTTTTTAAAAAACACTATACTTCTGTAACCATCTAGAAATCACTGACTTTGTGACTTAGCTGTTTTTCCATTTTTGACCTCTTTAAAGGGGAAAGTAACTTTCCCTTAATGCTGCATATGGAAGCCAGCCTAGTAAAAACTATAATAAACTCACTTCTCTGGTAAAAGAATATCATGATTTACCTCTTTTTAAAATATATCCTTATATATTTAAAGATCAAGGCTGTCCTTAGCCTCCTTATCAAGTTTATGTCTCATTAATCTCTTCTGCAGATACAATAGGAATAGAGATAGTGTCTCAGTGGTATACATCATTGCCAAGACCTATTGCCATTACCTTCCCCTTTGAAATGTTTTCAAATGGATTTTTTAGTGTTCTATTTCATTTAAAAACTTGCACTTCTCTGGACCACTTAAAATCATTTCGCATCTTCCATGCAACTCCTAGTTCATTCTGCACTCTTTTGAACAAATCATTTTTTCTGAAACACAAGTTTGTGTGTGTGTGGTTTTTTTTTTTTCTTTCTTTTTTTTTTTTTTTTTTTTTTTTTGCAGTTTTTGGCTGGGGCTGGGTTTGAACCCGCCACCTCCAGCATATGGGGCTGGTGCCCTACCCCTTTGAGCCGTAGGCACCACCCTAAGTTTGGGTATGTTTTATATGCCCAGCAAGTTTTGATGGGTGATGGGTGCCTAGGTAAAAAGTTAAAGTCCCTAGCAAAATATTAAAGGCTTTCAGCAATGGAACCCTAACTTATCTCTCCAACTTCCTGCTGATTCTTACCTGCCTGAAACATTTGGGGGCCTAATCTAATTATTCTATTGCCACCCAATTCACCCGTAGTCTTTCTTTTGTATTAAGTACTGTCTCCTGGACATACTTGTCTTTTACCTACCGTATATACTCGAGTATAAGCCAAGTTTTTTCCGGCACAAAATTTGTGCCGAAAAACCCAAACTCGGCACAAACTTTGTGCCGGAAAAAACTCGGCTTATACTCAAGTATATACGGTAATTGTCAACTTTTTCTTACAAGAGAAGCTCAATCACTACCTTCCCCAGGAGTCTTCTTCATATTAGCCCTACAAAACTCATTGTCAACACTTCCTCCTCTACTCCTGTAAGATTTAATGATTTATTATAGCCTACTTCACTGTTTTATGACCACTGGTTTTTTTAAATTTAATTTATTCTTTTTTTATTTTAGTAGAGATGGAGGTCTCACAATGTTGCCCAGGCTGGTCTCAAACTCCCTGGCCTTAAGGAATGTCATAAAAATTTTTTTTTACATCTCCAACTAGAAATGCTATGTTTTAAAAAAAACTCAAAACTAATACATAGCTTATAAAAAAAATTCCCATTGTATAAAATATTGAAAGCAAATGCTGAAAAAATATTCTTTCACTCTACTTCTTAAGTTCTGAGGCTCATCTTAATGCTTTTCTCATTCAAGGAGTTTGCACGGTAATGTACAGCTATAATTCAGCTGGGTACTGAGCACTTCACAGATCAACCTGGTCATTGCTTCAGTAACTGCAGGGTTACCTTTCTTTTGTTGAGGATGATTCTTAAAGTAGTACTTATATTTAAATCTGATTAGACTGTGTATTACCTTGTGTTTGTTATCACCTTAATGTCTGTAGATTGTCCTTGCTATTAAGTCTCAAGTCCAGCAGGTTGAACAAGTGTCCCTGGAAGCAATATAAGTATATCTTAGTTTGAGTGCATAATATACCTCTCTTCCTTTCATCTTCCCCCTTAGCCACTTCCTTTCTCTAGCCTATCTTTTAGGGGAAAACTTAAGTTTTTTTAATCTTTCTACTAATATTGCAAAATAATAATTGGCTATAATTAACCATAAAGATTATGGAAAACTGAGGAAGATTTTGTTGATTTACATAGTATTTAAATAGGCTGGGCATGGCAGCGGCTCAACATCTGTAAGTAATCCCAGTACTTTGGGAGGTTAAGGTGGGAAGATTGCTTGAGACCAGGAGTTCGAGACCAGCCTGGGCATCATAGTAATACTCCATCTCTCCCCTCCCCTCCCCCTGCAAAAATAGTAACTGCAATATGTAAATCAATTTTTTTGTGTGTGTATACATATATACACTTTTTCCCCCCTACTTCCCCTAGGTTACAGTTCAACAAACATGGTGTATTGCGGGTAGAAGGCTTCTTAACACCAAACAAGTATGACAATGAAGCAATTGGCTTGTGGTTACCTTTAACCAAAAACATCGTGGGGACTGATTTGGACACAGCAAAGTATATCCTGGCCAACATTGGAGACCACTTCTGTCAAATGGTGATTTCTGAAAAGGAAGCTATGTCAACTATTGAGCCACACAGTAAGAGCATCTCTTAGGGGTTAGGATTTTTGAGTCCAACTTGATTTTTTTTCTTGATGCCTAAATCCCCATAGCATGGGTTTCATTTTCACCTAGAAGTTTAGATGACTTTGGTATGATGAGATTGCATTTTTCCTTTTATTAAGGTAAAGGTGAGGTGAATTAGTAATGGAATTGGTGCAGCTTCACCAGCAGTGCAGGTTCACCAGAGGAGTTAAGGTCTTAGATTGGTGTATTTTGAAACACAGGTTCTTAATCAGGAAAACATTTTATAAGAATGGACAAGCTCTACCCCAGACTTACTGAATGAGAGTCTGGGTGCCAGGCGTGAGAATGGGAACAAACTTGGATGGAAATGATTAGCAGAGTCAAAGTTTGAAGGGGATTCTTGGAGGTTCTGCCATACCTGTGACTATTTAGGAGCCACGCTGATCTGGCAGCCCAGTAAGCCACAGGGACCAATGAGGATGATACATTAGAGTCAGAACTCCTTTATGACATCTCACAGTATGATGTCTGGGAGGATAACACAACCTTTTCCTGTCTGTGTGGGAGAGATCCAGTCAGAAGCACCATGGGTCATCTGTCTTATAAATCTTACATTTTCCTATTATTTTATCTTTCTCAAATGGTTGGAAGTTAAAGGTGAAGCCTTTCATTATTTATTTTAGACTGCATAATCAAATAACTAACACATCCATACCAGTTGTAGAATTTTGGTTGTAACCACCAAAAAACTTAAGCTAGCTTAAGTACAAAAATAACCTATTGGATAGGTGTAGATACAATCAGGTCTCGGAGTTCACAGAACTGGAACTAGGACATTCCCAGTAGCAGAAATCCAGAGCTGGGTGAAAAAATGGGTAGTGAGCTCCCTGCAGCAGCCAGATTCATAATAAAATAAAGCAACTTGATGAGAATTCCTCTTTTCCTGCTGGGATAATAGACTCTAATAAGTTAAGAATCTTATTAAACTTTTTTCCCCTTATAATCTACTTAAGATAAGTGATAGGTAATTTTCCATTTTCACTAGAGATCAAAGTTTCTTTATTAAATACATTTGAGTAGTAGATTGAAAGACAACTTCTTAAGTAACTGGTCTAGTTGTGGTATGTACATGACTGGAAAGTGAGAAGATTTTTGAAATGTATTAGTAACATTGGCCCTGAATCATCAGGGCTGTTTTAAGTAAGTAATGTTTTTTTCTGAGCTAAAGACAAGTCATCTGAAAAATGCATCTTTCCCCATGTAGTTAAAGGCACAGATCATTGTCTTTTAAGAGCATAACTTAGAAACTCTTCTCCTTGAAGATTCAAATCTGATTAACCTTTCCTCCTTTTCTTTTTGATTATCCTGTGCCTCTGTGACAAGCTGGTCAGATTGGCAAGAGAAACTCACTGTGAGTGATATTGAAAGATGCCTGCATACTCAGAGGGGTTCCGCTTCTGATCCTGAGATCAGGAAGCAGACCTTAACATTATACTTTCATTCTGTCTTTTCAGTTACCAATCATTATTAAATCGTAGCTAAGAGATCTGAGAATACTTTCTAATGAAATAGTTTAATCCGAGTGACCTAGGTGAAGTTCATAAGACCTCATTTGTAAAATGCCTAAGTTCTGTGTATTGTGCCTTAGGCTATTACACTGTAATGAAATGTTAGCTAACTCAGTTAATGGGTTGATGCGGTGCAGTTGGAATAATTTGGTGTAAACTGAAGTTTGGTCACTTGAGTTATATTTAGTCTGAAAAAGGATGAATTAACCACAGAGTGGATTAGGAAAAAGATGTTCTTCATAGAATAAGAGGGCATCAGTATTGATCCAGTGTTGCTCAGAAGGGAGACACACAGCACGCACTGCTGACTGAAAGGAGTCCTCTGGTCAGTCGACATTGAATTTCTCTGTGACTCAGAAGAATGTCCTCCCTTTGCCCAGACTTCTTGAAGCTTTCTGATACCAGATTTGGTACTCCTTCCTGCTAGGGGAGGGTCTGATGGCCTGTTTGGTCATGGAAGGCACTCTTCTCCCATTAATAGGCCTTGGCCACTGAAACAGAAACCCATGCTTGTAGAATCCTGGGTTGTACCTTAACCTACTGGTTATTTGATTAGTAAGAGTCAGTCCTAGGTGCCTGTATCACTCCTGGCACTAGCAAAATCATGTTTCTGACTCTGGCTGGTGAAGAAACTGACCTTGGATCATTGTGCCTATACTAAGTTAATATGCTGCTCCCTACAAACCTCTCCTTAAGTCCCCTGAGGTTTTTAATGGGCAGTTTGAATGGATTTAGGGCATCTATGACTAACCTGGTGCTCTGTGCTAAATAAGTGGGCCCAAGTAAAATATTTTTCCCCTGAGAGAAAGCTTGGCCCATGCTGCCTTTAGCTTCTCAGGTAGACTTAGGACTCAAGAGGTTAAGAACCACTACTGTGATACCTGTGCCTAAGCTCCAGCTTTGTAACTATTGCTGCACAGCCTGAACAGGAATCCAGCCTCTTAGGAGGAGATAAAACTATGCCTTAATATGTACAATGTGAAGGGGACTTGAGTCTGAAATACAAATACTAGTACAAATTGATGGGAGTGCTCAGGGAATCCAGGAGAACTTCATGGGGGAGGCAGCATTTGCCATGAAGGTTGAACAGAGTTAACAAGAACCCTAGTCACAGAGAGGACTAGACTCTCCCTACCCTTTGTGTTTGATTTCAGAAGCCATGTCCTTCCGAAGACTAAGTCATTTATTGATTTTTGCAGGACAGGTGGCTTGGAAGAGAGCTGTCAAAGGTGTTCGAGAAATGTGTGATGTGTGTGACACTACTATCTTCAACCTGCACTGGGTGTGTCCTCGGTGTGGGTTTGGAGTATGTGTGGATTGCTACCGGATGAAGAGAAAGAATTGCCAACAGGGTGAGAACTGACTGGCCCCCTTACACAGTTAAATTAAATTAAGCCCTTCACTGATTTGTGGTTGATAGATTTCTGAAGCATATGGGGCCAGGGTCTATAATGAACGATTACTACAAATCAGTTATTTGCAGGTGCTGCTTACAAGACTTTCTCCTGGCTGAGATGTGTGAAGAGTCAGATACATGAACCAGAGAACCTAATGCCTACACAGATCATTCCTGGAAAAGGTATTTCATGTGGTGCAGTGATTTTTGTTTCCCCTCATCTTGGTTAACTTGTAGGGGCTAGTAGTTTTGTTTTACTTTGTGTAGCATAATGACTTGCTAGCTTTATTTTAATAAGTACTGTAAATTGTCCAGAACTATATTCGATAATGCCACAATACTTTTGGAATGAAATCTTATAAGTAGTTTTGTAGCAGAAAGAAATTAGTGTGTTTGGGGAAGGTAAGATGAAAAGGAGAGAGTGGAAGAAGTAATCCTGTGGGAAATGCCAGCTTCTGGTCTGTAATGTTGAAGGGGAAAGTACCTAATATCCCCTTCCTCTTCTCCCTTTTTTTAGCTCTTTATGATGTTGGAGATATTGTTCATTCTGTAAGAGCAAAATGGGGAATAAAGGCAAACTGTCCCTGTTCAAACAGGCAATTCAAACTCTTTGCAAAGCCAGCCTCAAAAGAAGATCTAAAACAGGTACTGTTGCTGGTGCCAGATTCACCATCTCTTGTGACTGTTGTTTGTCTGTTTTTCAAATAACCCAAGTATTTCTGCAGTGCATTTCAAAGGGACCTGGGGACAGCTGTTAGTGGCAAGAGAAAGAGAGAAAGAATTCATACATTTTATGTGACAGTTCACAGATCCATTCTTACTTTTCATATTACTTTTGTGGACCTCATTGTAGCCTCTTTTCATTGGTTTGTGTTTCCTGACAAGCAAAAACTTCTTCTGTTATAGTCTGTCTGCCTGATAAGTTGCTATTGAATTGGGGTTTGTTTTTTTAGACTTCTCATATGTTCTATAGAATTAAAATTTTTTAGGTAACTTAAAAAATTTTTTTAATTCCTAAATATCTTTTACCTATAACATTTATGAAGAGCTGAAGGGAAATAATGGTGAAATGAACCTTTTATGTACCCATCATTCAGTGTAAAAAATTGTACATTTTCTTGGTCTTCATTTGCTTGTTTCTTCCTGGTGGCATCCCTTTCCTACCCACATACCTCATTATCTCCTTTCTCTTCCTTTCCTAGTAATCATTATTCTGAAGCATGCTTAATAACCAAAAATTTACATTTTTAATAAAGCTGTGGTGTCAAAGGCCACATGGGAGGGTAGAAGCATTGTGATCCTTGGAGTGAAAATTGAATTAGAATTCTTTTACCTCCACTTTACTTCGGCTCACATGAGTTGATGTACATGTGCTTCAACTTCCTCATCAGATAATACAGGATTAATAAACAATTTTGATGGTTGCGTAACACAGAATGGCCTGGACCACAAAAGGAATTTGAATATTCTTTTTTCCTTCTTTTCATGTATGTATAACTCACTAGGTAGTTGTCATGGCAGCTTTTCAAGTTAACAAAATCATAAGTAATGTACTCTTTCCAAGTTTCTTTTTAAATTTGTAAGTTCTTTTTTTTTTTTTAATTTGTAAGTTCTTTTAAGAGCTCCTCATCTTATCTTAAAGCTGAATCAAAAGAACATATTTTCTTTTTCTGCATCTTTTTTCCTTCTGAAATCACAGCTTTACCTTTCCTGTCTGTCTCATTTAGTCATTTGACAACTATGTTTTGCATTCCTATTCTGGATTCCGGGGTGAGTTTATAGGTGGGACAGGAACAGACTGGTCATTTGAAAGCAACATGGTCCATGCAGTGATGAGGTATACCACCATGGGAAGGGTGGTAAGAGGGGGAGGGAGAAGTATCTTGCTCCATTTAAGTTGTTGACATCTCTCCTCTCTAGTAGTTCTGCTGCGTGGCTGCAGGGTCACTGCAGCTTGATGATGATATAGTGTCCAGGGCTGTTTATTAGGTGGTTTTGTTTAGTGAGCACTAACTGGTGAGCCCTTAGGGCAAACGGTAAGAAAGAGAAAATACCACTCTTCAGCTTATGTAAAATTCTCCTATTATACTTGACACAGACTTCCTTAACTGGAGAGAAACCGACTCTTGGTGGTGTGCTTCCACAGAATCCCTCAGTGTTAGAACCAGCAACTGTGAGTGGGGATGCAGCTTCCAAGGCAGCCAGCAGCATGAAGCCTGCCTGTCCAGCCAGCACATCTCCTTTAAACTGGCTGGCGGACCTAACCAGTGGGAATGTCAATAAGGAAAACAAGGGTGAGTGTTCCCTGCTTTCCTGTTTCTTCCTGAGTGCTTTTGTTTACTCATATAGGGACTTTGTAACCTCAACTACTGTCAGAATAGTGGTTAGGAGTTGTGTGGACTAGAAAGTGGTTCCCTGTAGTCATCTTGGAACCTGCCACAAATGAAAGTGAGTTGAAATGCAATGTCGAAGAGAACTTTTGCTGCTGGTAGAACTCTGGGTAAGGTTGACATTGTCAAGAATAGAGTGTGCTGAAATTTATTTTAATGAGTGATTTTTTTCCACTTTTCTATCCTTGCTGTGTATATAGTTCCTGTTTTGTCTAAATTGGAATATACTGGCTTTAGTTTTATTTTTGTCATCTGTGCTTTTGTCTCAGAATGTTTAATGATAGTATAAATGATATAGACTTTGGAATCAGATAGAGTTAGATTAAAATTTAGAGATTACTGCTTTATGTCTGTTACAAGTGAGAAAAATTGCAGGTCAATTTTTTCATGAAAAGAGCCTGAACAAAATTTTAACTTTTAACTTGAACAAATTTGATACTATAAATAAAGGAATCATATAGGTAGCCAGATTTTTTCAGAAAGCCAGGTGTAGTTTAACATTCAGAAATTTAGGAGAAAAAAAAATGTGACAATATGTAGAAAAACAGATAGTAAAATTCAATACCTACTTATGATTTAAAAAAAACTTTTAAATTAAGAATAGAAAGGAATGTCCTTTAGAGTTTCAAAAAAGAACTAACAGCAAACATCATAAATAATGGTTAAATTGTTTTTTTAATTCATTGAAGTTTTTATAGTTCTACTCTGGGTTCAGGAATGAGGCAAAGGATACGTTTACTAAACATATTTATCAAGATTGCTAGATACAAGGTCAGTTTACAAAAATCAGTTGTATTTTGTATGCCAAAAACAAAAAATAAAAGTTTCATCTGAACATTAGATGTTTAGTATTTTAACATTGGTTGGAAATCCGTATCTAAATAAATAATGTCATTAGCATTTGTCCTTGTAAGATTTTTGGTTCTAGGCCAGGTATGTGACTCACACCTGTAATCCTAGCACTCTGGGAGGCTAAGGCAGGATGATCTCTTGAGCTCTGGAGTTTGAGACCAGCCTGAGCAAGAGCAAGACCCCATCTCTACTAAAAATAGAAAAGATTAGCTGGGCGTGGTGGTAGGCACCAATAGTCTCAACTACTTAGGAGAATGAGGCAGAAGGATCATTTGAGCCCTGGAGATGGAGGTTAGTGTGAGCTAGGCTGATGCCATGGCACTCTATCCTGAGCAACAGAATAAGACTCTGTCTCAAAAAAAAAAGGCTTTTGTATTTCAATAAATGAAAACAAAGTTCTAAACTTATTCTGGCAAAAGAATACTAATAAGGAGTTTGACTTTCAGAATGCCTTTTCATCTTGATGTTTGGTTTTATTTTAGAAAAACAACCAACAATGCCGGTTTTAAAGAATGAAATCAAATGCCTTCCACCCCTTCCACCTTTAAGCAAATCCAGCACAGTCCTCCACACCTTTAACAGCACAATTTTGACACCTGTAAGCAACAACAATTCTGGTTTCCTCCGAAATCTCTTGAATTCCTCTACAGGAAAGGTATGTGCTTATTTTATTGTTTGTACTCCACCTTATAAAGTTGAACATAGACAGAACAGGAAGAAACTATAGAAGTTGAAACTGAAAGGAGAAAGGAGGCTCTGAATCACATGCTTACCTCTGTGGGTACAGAAGACTAAGTCGTTGGCAGATGGGTTTCATGGAGCTATGATTCAAAGCTGAGCCATTTTTTTCCCTGTTATACTTTTTCCTGTACCCACTTCTGTAACTTGTCAAGTTGAAACAGGGGATGTACTTTTTTGCCCAAGTGTCCTGGTTTGGACTCTGTCCTGGTTTGGACTCTGTTATATATGGATATGTAATACATGCTTATCCTACCATTATAGGTATGGGGATTTTGATGATAGAGAACAACATATTTAAGATTTATGTTCTTTTTCAAATTCAGACAGAAAATGGACTCAAGAATACACCAAAAATCCTTGATGACATCTTTGCCTCTTTGGTACAAAATAAGAATTCCTCTGATTTATCCAAAAGGCCTCAAGGACTGACAATCAAGCCTAGCATTCTAGGCTTTGACACTCCTCACTATTGGCTGTGTGATAATCGCTTGCTGTGCTTGCAAGATCCCAACAACAAGAGCAACTGGAATGTGTTTAGGGAGTGCTGGAAACAAGGACAGGTAATAGGGGCCTCTCCTCCCCAGTCTAGTTCATACCTTCTTCTCGGTTCCTTTAGCAGATTTCTCACAATTCCACTCCAGCTTTTTCCCCCCCTCAATTAATTGTAAGTGGTATTTCCTTTACTTTTCCATTTTTATACTTTATTGTTTAGGGTGAATATAATTAGGGAAGGGTGTTTACTGTGAGTTTTACTTTTTATTTATTTATTTTTTAATTTTAATTTTAATTTTTTTTTTGAGACGGCGCCTTAAGCTGTCGTCCTGGGTAGAGTGCTGTGGCTTCACAGCTCACAGCAACCTCCAACTCCTGGGCTTAAGTGATTCTCCTGCCTCAGCCTCCCAAGCAGCTGAGACTACAGGTGCCTGCCACAACGCCCGGCTATTTTTTGGTTGCAGCCGTCCTTGTTGTTTGGCAGGCCCAGGCTGGATTTGAACCCGCCAGTTCATGTGTATGTGGTTGGTGCCTTAGCCGCTTGAGCCACAGGCGCCGAGCCTGAGTTTTATTTTTTACAGCAAACGTGCCTTAGCTGTCTTTTCCAATCGGGTTTTGATTACATGCAACCATTAATCATTGGATTTTTTATGAGAGCATCTAGGCTTAGTGATTCTTGTGTGTGGTAAACTTCAACAGGAGAAATGGTAGTGTTAAAGGGGTTGGTAGGCTTTACTAGATGTGGTGGTCTTTTTTACACTGCTATTAAGAATTACCCAAGTAGTGTTAGTCTGCTTTGCACTGCTTTAAAAAAATACCCAAGGCTGGGTAATTTATAAAGAAAAGAGGTTTATTTGGCTCCCAGTACTGTAGGCTGTACAAGAAGCTTCAGGAGCTTCCAATAAAGGCAGAAGTGAAGGGAGAGAAAGTATGTCATGTGGCAAAAGAGGGTGCAAGAGATGGAAGAGATATCGTCACATTCTTTTAAACAACCAGCTCTCATGTGAACAAATGGGGTAAGAACTCACTCATTATCTTCTTGGAGAGGGCACCAACCCATTCATGAAGGATCTGCTCCCATGATCCAGACATTTCCCTCTCAGCCCCACCCCTAACACTGCAAATCAGATTTCAGCATGAGAGTTGGAGGGGCCATATATCCAAACCATATCAGGGTATAAAAAAATATGGTAAAATGTCATGCATCCCTCTCCCATTAATTAAAAGCTTATACTGAAGGTGTTTGCAGGTGGCCAGAGCCTTGTGGTGTCATACTGGAATTTGAAGGCAGCATTGTTGATCTTTAGTTTGGGGTTGATGTCTTTAGGATACTTTGCAGGCCTGCTATTGTGCTGCTTTGTTTTAGTTCTTTTTTTCTTAGTCTTTGGCTTCTCTTTTTGGATTCTCTTTGGACAAGAGTTTGCTCTTTGACAAGAATTTGGAAGAATTGCCAAATAGAAAAATGTGAGCATTTAACAACAACGACAATAACAAAAATTCTAAGTATGTTTTTTCAGCCTTGTGTACTAATAGAATTTGATCATTTAATTGTTAATACAGAGCTTGTAAAATGATACACTAAACACATTTTTCCTGAATTGTATGTCATATGTAAATTTCTTATATAAAAAAACTTGTTGCTGATATTTTAGAGTTAGACTACTTCATATAAAGATCAGGGTTTCTGACTAGTCTTGGACAGCCAAAAGCCTTGGCACGCTCAGGTTCATATTCCTGCCTGACAGTAACAGACTAGAGGCCAGTGGTATCACTATCTTTGGACTGGACATTCCTGGTGGCCCTTGTCCCTGGCTCTGGGCCTTGCTGTGAGTAATAGAATCTGAATTAGAAGGGTGATCTTTTCTCCTAAAAGCTAACTTTATAGTCTAAGAGCAAGTAGTGCATAACAGATAAATAGTGAAGATAAGAGATGCTTTGGGAGCACAGATAACTAAGCCTAAATTCTCACTTCATCATCTGAGACTGACAGCCAGCCACACAGAAATAAACCAGCAGCCATTTAAGAAGGGACTGCCTGCAGGCGTGGAGACCGAATAGAGGGAGTTCAGACTAAAGTCTTTCTTTTCTTCTAGCCAGTGATGGTGTCGGGAGTGCATCATAAATTGAATGCTGAACTTTGGAAACCTGAATCCTTCAGAAAAGAGTTTGGCGAGCAGGAAGTTGACCTAGTTAATTGTAGGACCAATGAAATCATCACAGGAGCCACAGTAGGAGACTTCTGGGATGGATTTGAAGATGTTCCAAGTATGTATTAAAGATCAGCATTTTCCAGAATTTTGGAGTTTAAATTTAGTGTCTATCTCCTATATGTGTGTACTGAGCAAAGGGAATGATTGAATCTCAAAGAACAAGTAGCACTTTAATAAGCGTCTACAAAAGATAGGACCTTAATATAAATTTATTAGTTTATTTTATTGTACCTTCTGCCACTTGGGTACAAATGGGTTTCTTGATAATGTAGAAATAAAATGGTTGGCAATTGGCAGGAGGGGAATATTAAAAAATATATTTATATTCTAATATGACATTTTTACAGAGATAAAATATATTTTATTTGTATTTTTCAGGCATGAAATGCTAATTTATCACTTATTTTGATCTGTTTTTTGAACTTTGAATAATAAGAATTTATTCTGGTTACTTTTCAGATCGTTTAAAAAATGAAAAAGAACCAATGGTATTGAAGCTTAAGGACTGGCCACCAGGAGAAGATTTTAGAGATATGATGCCTTCCAGGTATGATTATGAAGGTGGGAAGAAATGATTGTCCTTGACTTGTTAGGTTAAATCCTTTTTTTGAGGTAGTGAGAAAATAGTTTCCAGGGAAATATGAAAATTCCTTACTTTTACTGGTGCTGATTTTTTATTTCTGGTCCATAATCTTTGGAGGCATGTATATTTTTAAATGAGATGAAGACGTTACTGACTTTTAGATCTGGCTCACTAATGAAAGCTCTGTACATTTTCCATGGTATTGCTCTGCTAGAGAAGAGACTGACTTAGGCTTGCAAGGCTGGTTTGGAGGCAGTTGCGGGATCAGACATGTCAGGATTCCATAATACATTTACATCATTGAGTTAGACAATATCTAATTTGCAGATCTATCTTCTTGCTTTAAGTTTGAAACCTTGAAAGGCTCTTAACTAATCAGTAATAAATCCTTGAGTTTCACTTATCATTAGGAATTTATTATTCTGATCTTTTGTCTGCAGTATTCCAGATGATTTTGACACGTTTACATAGTGTAGGAAAAAAAGAAAACATCTTTGTTCATAATTACTATAATTCAAATCTTTTATATTATTAATAGCTATCTCATTTTCATGATCACAGATATATTTGTTCCTTTTGATATAGAAGGAACAAAAAAAGTTGCACAATAATGAAATAGAAAGGCAAACTTACTTTGTAAATTCCTGCTTCTCTTGTCCTAGATTTGATGATCTAATGGCCAATATTCCACTGCCTGAGTACACAAGGCGAGATGGCAAACTGAACTTGGCCTCTAGGCTGCCAAACTATTTTGTTCGTCCAGATCTGGGTCCCAAGATGTATAATGCTTATGGTAAGTAGGAAGTGGCTAATTTTAAAAATGTATAACAAAAATAAAACAAGTCAAAATGCTTGAATGAGTAAGTAAACGGCAGGTTGGGGGATGGAAAACATCTATAATCTTAGACTTTACATAGCAACAGCCTTCAGTTTTTACTTATTTCCTTTCATTCCTTGGCCACATATTCATGTATCTCCTTTTCATAGTTGCAATCGTGCGGCATATGCAATTTTGTATTTTTTTTCTTTTCTATACCTAATTTTGAGATAGGCCATATTTTAGGCCAGGCATGGTGGCTCAGGCTTATAATCCTAACACCCTGGGAGGCCAAGGCAGGTGGATTGCTTAAGCCAGGCATCCTCAAACTTTTTAAACAGGGGGACAATTCACTGTCCCTCAGACCGTTGGAGGGCTGGACTATAGTTAAAAAAAAAAAAAACTATAAACAAATTCCTATGCACACTGCACATATCTTATTTTAAAGTAAAAAACAAAACAGGAACAAATATAATTCACACCACTTCATGTGGCCCACGGGCTGCAGTTTGAGGACGCCTGGATTAAGCTCAGGAGTTTGAGACCAACCTGAGTAAGAGTGAGACCCCATCTCTCCTAAAAAAAAAAAAAAAAAAAATAGCCAGGCATTATGGTGGGCACTAGTAGTCCCAGCTACTCAGGAGACTGAGGCAAGAGAATCACTCGAACCTAACAGTTTGTGATTGCTGTGAGTTATGATGCCACAGGACCCTAACCAAGTGACAAAGTGAGACTGTCTCAAAAATAAAAAAATAAAATATACCTAATTTTATATTGTAAGATCTTTATGTATTGGATGGTAATCTTTAGTATGATAATTTTTATTGGTTACCTGGTAACTTCATTGAAAGAATATGATTTTATTTGTGATTTAAATGTTGACGGACATCTAGGTCAGTCTGTTAGCATTCTAGCTATTTTAACATCTACTACACTTAAATGCAATGTTCTATGTTGGTGGATAAAAGTTAGTTACTTAAGTTAGAATTGAAAGCACTCTTTGACTTGGATATTTGTTATTTGGGCATGATTCAATAAACTGTCCAGCAAGGAGGGGAAGGATTGCTTGGGATAAAGATTGCTTTCTACAAAAGTCATCTTTTTGTCATTGTTACTGTAATCTTGATTGGTTTTACAGAGGGTCTTTAATTAGAGTTGGTTTCAAGTTAGTCATTTTCAAGAAGTTATTTACCAGTTTATTGTTGAATCAAATTCCAGTTCAAATCTTTCAGTGAATGTCATTTATTCTTTTATACTATTTGGCCTCTACTTTTACGTCCTCCTGGAAATTACTTCTATGATTATATTCCTTCCTCATGTAATTGCTTCCATGTCATCTTCCATCTCTGGTCTCTTACACCTGACAGTGTCCTTCTCAAAAAGGTCTGTTGATATCTTTGCCATGTTTTCTATAGACTGTTGGGGAGCAGGATGTGGGGAAGGACCAGGGCCCTCGCCCCCCAGTTCTTCGGTTATGGTTGAGTCAGCCTAGAGAATCACCCGAAGTGTGGTTAGGTAACATTTTGAGAGGCAGTGCTTCTGTTGGGAGCTTCCAACTGTCTACATGCCCAAAATAGTTCCACCAGGGTAGGGTAAGAGATGTGTAGAATGGAAGATAGGCAGAGGTCTTTTTGCCTCCTTCCTTGCTTCTCAGGTCCCAGTTAATGAGCCCTTCATTCACTGTTGGGGCTATAGTACATTCTTTAGCTGAATTCCCTTCCCTTGAGCCCTTCAGAGTCTAGTCATAATAGCTGGGTAGTTGCAATTTCAGACATACTCTTTCTAGTGGGGTTTAAAATAATTTGCACTGATTATCCATACTTTATAGGATACAAAGGGATATCCGAGAAATTTTCAAAATAAACTACCTGCTTTGTTTAAATAGCTTGGCAGCGAGTCTTTTCCCCTAAACACACTAATAGAGGGCAGTGTTACTGTATAAAAGTTTTTCCTATGACAGAATTGTTCCATACAGAAGCAAGCATTTAGAGGTTGAAAATAATGAAAATGTGTACATTTTCAAGCACCTTATACTTTATCATAAATGTCAATAAAGAACAGTACTTTAAACATAGGGTGATTGAACTGTGACTCTTTAAAGTAATGGGCAAAGGCCAGACCGACTTCGGGCATTGGCTGGGCAGGTGCCATTCCTTCCTCGTTTCGTACAGCTGTTTTTTATTCAGTGAGGCACTGGCCACACCAGCAGGGTGTCAGTCCCTGACAAGACTTGAATCGCACTATCCCTTCCTCATGCTTGCTCCCAGCACCAGGCCCTTCCTCTTGTGCTTATTCTTGATCACCGGCCTGAAGTTTGTGTTCATCATTCCCTCATAATTTTACCATATAGATTTGTATTCCTACACAATTTTCTTTCTGCTTTTATATCACTTTTTAATTTCATATAAATAGAATCAGACTTTTTGTTACTTTATTCATGCTGTCATGTAGTATAATTGTGTTAATTTTATTCATTTTATTTTTAGCCCGCTAATTGCTTTTTATCTTAAATTTTATTTTTTACTATGGAAGTATTTTTCAAGCACACTGAAACCTTGAGAGTCGAATACAGTGACTCCCCAGATACTCATCACTCAGTTAAAACAGCTTGCAGGGATCTTAAAACAAAACACCATGGACTTGTATTTATTTTTTTAATTCACTTTTTCTTACTCTGGAGTGCCTTAGGCCCCGGTCCCAAGTTAGAATAGTGAGGTGTCTCTCTAAGTATAGCTCCTGTAAAATTAGTCGCAGGCGAGCCAGAGATGAAGCCCTTCTGTAGACAATACAGGGCCTTTTCAGAGGCTGGCAGGTTAGAAAATGGCCTCTGCTTGCTCAAAAAATGCCATGCTTTCCTGTGCTGTCCAGTTGAAGAAGCAGAGTCCTAGTATCAAGTGACTGTATGGCTTAGTAAGCTTTGGGGTGATTATCAAGCAAGGTGAACTTTCTCCTTTGGGTAGGGAATTAGATCTATAGAAAAAACGTTGAAGGGTTCCTCTCATTTTGGCTCACCGCTCTATCACAGTGGAGAGAGGCAAGGCCCATGTATGGCAGTGTTTCCTCTTACACTCATTATAACCCTTTGAGGTCCCAGCTTTATGTGTATGTGGTGGGGGCTTTCTGTTAGCTCCCCTTTGTGAGTGGCACTTGGGCTTTATCTCTTGCCCTAGAACCCTCCTAGGCTATGGCATAACTGAAGCTTGAGTTCACTATTCAGCAAATACCCTTTTAGCAAATACCAGCTTCAAGAGTCATTCCTCCCAATTTTCTGCTGTTTTTGACCCCTAAGAGTTCCTTCTTTTCTTGCCAGCACATTGATTTATTAAGAAAAATTGGGGGAGAATATTTCATCCAGAATTTTTAGTTCTCAGCAGGAGGATCAATCGGGGCCTACTTTGCCAATTACCAATAGTCCCTAGATTATGAAAGACATATGTTCTATAGGTTCATTCTTAAGTTGAATTTGTATGTAAGTTAGAACAGGTACATTTACCTGTTACCTGTAATTACTTCCATTTGCAAGTGCATATCATACATCAATCACATGTTTATAACTTGGGGATTTACTATAATAGCCTCTGTTTCTAAGTGCAAATTGTACATAAGTTAGATGTTTGTTACCTGGGGACTGCCTATACTAGAAACATAAGTCTTAGAATTGGGAGGTTTTTTTTTTATTCTTACAATATTTGATAAAAGATTATTTTCTTTCAAAGTTAAAAGGATAAAGGAATTTAATATTAAATAGTTTAACTTGGCATGATTAGAGAGGCAGCTTTTAAATTTTGTCACCAAGTATCTCCCAGGGAGTGGAACGACTGTGGCAGCCTTTGTTGTCTTCGGTAAATTTAAGGCATTTTCTTTTTGCAGGATTAATCACTCCAGAAGATCGGAAATATGGAACAACAAATCTTCACTTAGATGTGTCTGATGCAGCTAATGTTATGGTCTATGTGGGAATTCCTAAAGGACAGTGTGAGCAAGAAGAAGGTAGGGTGCTGAGCATAAAAGTAGGGCGTATTCTCTGAGCTAAGGCCTGTGGTCTGAGATTTGCTTTGCTTTTTCTTGCTCTAGAAGTCCTTAAAACTATCCAAGATGGAGATTCTGATGAACTTACAATAAAGCGATTTATTGAAGGAAAAGAGAAGCCAGGAGCACTCTGGCACATATATGCTGCTAAGGACACGGAGAAGATAAGGGAATTCCTTAAAAAGGTGTGCTCCTTACTCTGAGCCTGTGAACAGAGGCATAGAGAATAGCATATTATAAATTATCTGGCTGGTTTGCTGGGGAATTGTCACAATCTCAAAAATTTAATCTGTGCATGTCAGATTGGATAGATGAAGGTAGTTGTTAAGGAATAAGGATTCTAAATGATAGAGGTCACATTTATTCATTTATTTTTGAGACAGAGTCTCAAGCTGTTGCCCTGGGTAGAGTGTGGTGGTGTCACAGCTCATAGCAACCTCAAACTATTGGGCATAAATAATTCTCTTGCCTCATCCTCCCCAGTAGCTGGGACTACAGGCTCCTGCCACAACACCCTGCTGTTGTTTTTGTTGCATTTGTCATTGTTTTAGCTGGCTCTGGCTGGGTTCGAACCTGCCAGCCTCAGCATATGTGGCTTGTGCCCTACCCACTGAACTACGGGCACCACCCAGAGGTCACATTTCTAAAAAGAGGAGGTCTTGTTTTTTATGTTTACATTTTATATTATAATGCATTTGGAGATTTTTGTTCTCTACTTTCAAGTTTCATCTAATTATTTACTAGCAGTTGTCTTGTTTTTATTGCCTTAAGAATGTAGTACTTTAGAAGTTCATGTATCAATCCTTGCCCCTGAGCAGCCCTGTTCCAATCAAGTTATTAAAGTCCCTATTGGTTTTATCCACTCTCACATAGTAAGAGGCCCTACTTGTCAGCAAGGGATACAGGGATTTGGAAAAGTCTAGATTTCCCCTGTAGTTGGCAGGTTGTTCAGCAAGGGCTCTGTGTGAAAGTTCTAGGCAACTGGACAGATGGGGCATATTCAGTTTTAAACTTGTTCACCACTGAGGATGTTAGTTGTGACCCAGGTGTCTTTGGCTAACATCTTCAGTCATTAATGAGGCTTGGATACTCCTAACTAATTACCTAGCACCAAGTAGGTCCTTAACAAGCATTTGTTTGAATTAAGGTGTTTCTGTCTAAGGATCATTTGAGTCTTCCAGAAAACCTTTCAGTTACCATGTTGTTCCTTTGATAGTGTCAATCTGTGGAGTCTATGCTTTGCCAGATACTAGGTCTAAAATAAACAAGTTTAATTTGTAGCTAATTTAAGGACTGTTTCTTAACTCATATTGTTAAGTGATAATAGGTTTTTAATAACTGCAAAACAACTTCATTTATAAGGAACTTGAGCCTACTTATATTTAAAAGTCTAGGCCAAAATATTTTCCAAATACAAGACTAGAGACTGCTAGTCATGGTTACAGGAAACAGTAGCAAGGAAGCCACATCTTCTTTGTCATTCTTTTCTTGGCTCATTCAGTTAATGTCTTTGAGCACTATTTGTCTTTTTCTGCCAATGGGGACATTTAAGTTGAAGAAGACAGCATTTATTAACTGCCAACATTGTTCAAAGGAAAAAAATGCCCTATTGGGCCTTTGCATGTTGTTTGGTTGCATAATATTTTGAATGTATTTTAGGTATCAGAAGAGCAAGGTCAAGAAAACCCAGCAGACCATGATCCTATTCACGATCAGAGCTGGTATTTAGACCGATCACTAAGAAAGCGTCTTCATCAAGAGTATGGAGTTCAAGGCTGGGCTATTGTACAGTTTCTTGGGGATGTGGTGTTTATCCCAGCAGGAGCTCCACATCAGGCAAGAATCTTTACTTTTTCTTTATTCTCTTTATACTATGAACTTTTAAAGTTTTTTTTTTTTTTAACTCATGTGGTTTGGTGTTTTCCAGGTTCATAACTTATATAGCTGTATCAAAGTGGCTGAAGATTTTGTTTCTCCAGAGCATGTTAAACACTGCTTCTGGCTTACTCAGGAATTTCGTTATCTGTCACAGACTCACACCAATCATGAAGATAAATTACAGGTAAAAATAGCTCTGATTCCTAGCATTCTCTGCTTATGGCTTCATGGACCATTTGTTGACCTTATAAAGAGAGTGAACTTGGCCATGTCACACTTAGTACAGTAGACTGGCTGAACTGGCTTTATATCTAGTCTACTATCTACATAAGGGAAGGAAAGAACAAACCTAGGGGAAATCTCACCTTGGTTTGATTAGGCTCTGTACAGGACTGTCTCCAGAGAGAAAGACTTTAGTACTGTAAGTGAGCAGATCTGACTTCTGATGTGGTCCAGCTGCCAGTCAGGGATGTTAAACATAGTGCTTGACCTTTAGTGATATAGTGTTCTCACTAGCCTTAGGTAAAATAGAACTGAATCTCTTCATTGAAAGGGATCTGAAGGGGTGGTATTTTGAAAAGACTTTCAGTAGTGAATTGTGTAACATAATTGCATATTTAGAAAATCAGGGAAAGTACATATAAACTCTAAAAAATAATAAAGCTGTACCTTGAAATTTGCCTCTCCCTGTGTAGGCCCATGTGGTATCAAAGCCTTTAGAAGGGAGAAAATGGGATTTTAAATTCTTCAGAAGAGGCATGGATTTAAAATGTGTATGAAATACTCATCTGATGGAGCCCAGAGGCCTTTTTAGTATTAACATTCTCTATTAAATATTGAGTTTTAAATTCTAAGAGACGATAATAAATAGGGGGAAAAGCTTATTCTTAATAATATTTTAGATACAAGGGTAAAATGGCCATATTTTCTCCCATTGTTTTAGGTGAAGAATGTTATCTACCATGCAGTTAAAGATGCAGTTGCAATGCTGAAAGCCAGTGAATCCAGTTTTGGCAAACCTTAATCCCTGCACCTTGGAAGTGAATTACTGGCAGCTGTTCAAACTCTTCAGGCAGGATTCCTGTGGACTTTGAGATTTCATGTTACCTCATCTTCTTTTTTAAACTATACCCGACTTGTAAGGGTACTCTGTCTAATGTATATTTCTAGTGTTTACAGACACTAAATGTGTATATGTAGTAACTATTTACAGGACATGCATCCTTAAACTGTGACTTCTCACCTAGTGCAGAACTTTTACCAAGCTATAAAAACAAAAACCTCGTGTCAGCTCTGCAACAACACCTGCGGTTATTCCCTGCTGTTTGGGCAGCTTAGTCAAAATGGGCTTATAACTATTAGCAGTCACTGCGCAGTTTATTTGGGTTGTATTTTGTTTTGTGTCTGAGTTCCCTCTCCCCTTACAGTCCAGAAGAGCAATGGAGGAAGTGACGGCTAATGATGCAATTCTTACTGTATTGCATAGGACTGGCATTATATAGCAAAAATCAACTACTGTACAATTGTTGGGGTTAACCATCTTTAGTTAAATGGAATTTTAATTTAAATGGAGCTTTGCTAATTTTAAGTGTTAAGCATTTTACATTAAAATATTCATATAATAGTTTGGCTCAGTTTATTGGCATTATCTTCTGGTTGTGGAGTTGACATACCTTTTATCAAGTACAGGTTTAAGAGATTGCTTTGGGAACTCTTCATTAAAGCAAAGAAATTAATAGATAGTGTAACGATTTCTTAGTGGTAAGTATAAAACTAACATGTAAATTTCTCCCAGCCAGATAGAAACACAGCCACAATTTTACAAAGAAACAGTACTAATTAATTAAATTTAGAAATAGATATCAACAAAAGAACCAAATAGGGACTGGGTTAAGTGGTCCTGAAGAGGAAAGAGATTGAAATGCTTTGTCTCCTGGCCCTTCATAATGTAAGTTTACAAAGTTGATTTTAGGACAGTAGTACCTAAGTATTCATCTCTATAAAGGAAGAATTATAGATAAGCAGCTTTATATGGCCTACTGAATTCTTCTTCAAGGCTGCTGTAACCATAATAAAAGGAACTAAACTTAAATTGAAAGGCCTAGAGCTTGGGTTTTAACCTGTAGGCTGAGTAGGCAAAGGATTAGTGTTAAATTTAAGACGTTGTTGCCAAATCTATAGTTAGAAGATTTGCTTATGTTTTCTTCTGTGAGTTTTACAGTTTTAGCTCTGAAAGTAGGTCTTTGATCCATTTTGAAGTTAACATAAGGATTCAACTTTATTCTTTTGAATGTGGATATTCAGTCTTCCCAGTACCATTTGTCAAAGAAACTGTTCTTTTTCCATTGAATGGTCTTGCCCTAATCAAAAATTCATGATGAATTTATCACAAATGTGAAAGCTTATTACTAAGCTCTGAATCCATTCCATTTGTCTATGTATCATTCTATCTTGCTACTGTTTTGATTTCTGTAAGTTTTGAAATCAAAAACTGAGTTGTCTTTTTTTTTTTTTTTTTTTCCATGATTATTTTAAATAGTCCCTTGAAATTCCATATGGATTTTGGAATAAGTTTTTCTGTTTCTGTGAAAACGCCATCTGGATTTTGGTGGAGATTGCATTGAACCAGTATGTGGCTTAGAGTAGGTAGTACGTCATCTTAACAATATTAAGTCTTGAGATCTATAAGTACGGGATATCTTTCCATATATTGGTGTCCTCCTTAATTTTTTTCAGCAGTGTTTTATAGTTTTCAGTGTATGAGTTTGCACCTCCTCCATTAAGTTTATTTCTAAGTATTTACTCATTCTGATGCTATTGTAAATGGAATTGTCAATTTCCTTTTTATGTTGTTCATTGCTAATATTTATAAATACAACTGATTTTTGGTGTCAGTTTTATATCCTGCATCTTTACATATAAGAAAAGTCATGTCTTCTGTGAACATGATAATTTTACTTCTTCTTTCTAATCTGGATGCCTTTTTTTTCTTGCCTAATTTATCTGGCTAGAATTTCATGTTGAAATAAAAGTAGTGAAAGTGGGCATCCTTATCTTGTTCCTGATCTTTGCAGGAAACCTTTCTGTCTTTCACTGTAGATTGATTTAGCTGTGTATTTTTCATCTCTGGTTTTTAACATTTTGAGGAGGTTCTTTTTTTTTTTTTTTCCTAGTTTTAGTGTTTTTTAATCCTGAAAGGTGTTGGATTTTATCAATTTTTTTTCTGCAACAATAGACATTTTATGGATTTTCCCTCCTTCATTTTACTAATGTGATGTATTAAATTGAATGATTTTCATAGGTTGAGCCACCCTGGGATTACTGGGATAAATCCTTTAAAATGCCACTAGGTTCAGTTTTCTAGTATTTTTTGTATCTATAAACATTAGGGGAATTTGTAGTTTTCTTACGATATCTTTACCTGCTTTTGGTATAAGGATATTATTGGCCTTGTTGAATGAGTTTGTAAGTGTTCCCCTCTCGCCATTTTTTGTGGGGGAGAGTTTGAGGAGATTGTTGTTGATTCTTCTATAAAGTTTTATAAAATTCATCAGCAAAACCTTTTAATCTTTGTTGACATGGGTTTTTTTCTTTGTTTTGTTTTGTTTTTTAGAGACAGTCTTGCTCTATCACACGGGCTGAGTGCATGGCCCAGCCACACCTCACTGCAACTTTGAACTCCTGGCTCAAGTGATCCTCTTACCTCAGGTTCTCAAATAGCTGGGAAGTAGGACTATAGGCAAACATCACAACACACCAGGCTCATTTTTCTCTTTTTATAGAGCTGGGTCTCAGTGTGTTATTTACATTGGTCTTGAATTCCTGGGCTCAAGCAGTCTTCCTACCTTAGCCTCCCCAAGTGCTGAGATTACAAAAATGAAGCAACATGCCTAGTTGTTGGTTGGTTTTTGATTATTGATGAAGCTCCCTTATTTGTTATGGGTTTATTCACGTTTTCTATTTTGGTCAATTTGGGTAGAATTCTCATAATATTTTTTGTGTAAAGTTGGCAATAATGTCCCTTCTTTCATTTTAGTGATGTTTCCCCTACCCCTTGATCCTTGTAGCTGAAGTTTTATTAATTTTTTTGATCTTTTCATAGAACCATATTTTGACTCTTTTGATTTTCCTTTTTCTTTATTGTTAAATCATAGCTGTGTACATTAGTGCAATCACCTGTACCCATTCTAAGATGCACCATAGATGTGGCCCCACCCACTACCCCCCCTTCACCAAAAAACTCCCCCCTCCCTTTCCCTTCCTTGGCCCTTTCCCCATAGTCTTGTGCTATAGTTGGGTTATAGCCTTCATGTGAAAGCTGTAATTTAGCTTCATACGAGGGATGAGTACATTGGATACTTTTTCTTCCATTCCTGAGATACTTTGCTAAGAAGAATATGTTCCAGCTCCATTCATGTAAACATGAAAGAGGTAAAGTCTCCATCTTTCTTTAAGGCTGCATAGTATTCCATGGTGTACATGTACCACAATTTGCTAGTCCATTCGTGGGTCGATGGGCACTTGGGCTTCTTCCATGACATCCATGCCAGCATTTCTGGTTTTGGGATTTTGTTATGTGGGCTACTCTTACTGGGGTTAGGTGATATCTCAAAGTAGTTTTGATTTGCATTTCTCTGATGATTAAGGAGGATGAGCTTTTTAAAATGTGTTTGTAGATTTTGTGTCTGTCTTCTTTAGAGAAGTTTCTCTTTAAGTCCCTTGCCCACCCTGAAATGAGGTCACATGTTCTTTTCTTGCTAATAAATTTGAGTTCTCTGTGGATTCTGGTTATTAGGCCTTTATTGGAGGCATAATCTGAAAATATTTTCTCCCATTCTGAGGGCTGTCTGCTTGCTTTACTCATTATGTTCTTGGCAGTGCAGAAGCTTTTTACTTTGATCAGGTCCCAGTAGTGTATTTTTGATACTGCTTCAATTGCCTGGGAAGTCCTCCTCATAAAATATTCACCCAGGCCGATTCCTTCAAGAGTTTTCCCTGCACTTTCTTCAAGTATTTTCATAGTTTGATGTCTTAAGTTTAAATCTTTTATCCAGTGAGAGTCTGCCTTAGTTAATGGTGAAAGATGTGGGTCTAGTTCCAATATTTTACAGGTTGCCAGCCAGTTTATCTAGCACCATTTGTTAAATAGGGACTCTTTTCCCCACTGAATGTTTTAAATTGGCTTGTCAAAGATCAAATAATGGTAAGTAGCTGGATCCATCTCTTGGTTCTCTATTCTGTTCCAGACATCTACTTCTCTGCTTTTGTGCCAGTACCATGCTGTTTTGATCACTATTGATTTATAGTACAGTCTCAG
>CAUYPK010054746.1:0-60596 GCA_963574355.1 Loris lydekkerianus
TTGTACTCACGGTTGCTGGTGTGATTAGGTCGATCGAACACACGCAGCCACTTGCCAGTTTTCCACTGTTTTTGTCCTCCTCCTGGGGTCCAGAAGTCCCTTGCTGGCTCCCTGTATCCTCAAAGGGATGATCATAGGCAGATCCCACGGGCCAGAGACGTCTGGAGTCTTGTCTCCCCAAACTTGCCGTGCCCAGTTGCAGGGAAGCTGTTACTCAGTGAGTGTTTATTTATTTATTTTTTTTTTTTTTTCTTTTGTGACATTGATTTCAGATTGCTAGTTTGGGGATAGACATTGAAACTACAATGCTTGTGTGTTTTTCTCAAGCAAATGTTCATTCTCCTAAAGTAATGAAATCCATCAGTCCAGGAAAATTGGGAAAAAATTGCTGGGAAGACTCTGACTCTCCTTATCCCAGTTCCCTGGTGTTCTCCCTCCCTCTGTGCCCAGCTAGCTGCGGAGACCTGCGTTTCCACCTCCAGGACCCCACGACATCTTAGTATTATCCACAGCCCAGGTCCTGACACTTGCCTGGCCAGGCCCTAAAAAGGGTCTTGGTCACCATTGCTTCGGGACTTAGCGCACCCCTCCTTCCTGGCACCCCAGGAAATCTGCTTGTCCTTGTGGCTTGTGCTGCTTGCCTCTAGAAGGAGGGCGGAGGAGGCAGAATCCAGGCTGTGCAGGCTCTTTCTGCCCATCTTGTGCATAGGGGCAAAGGAGGTGTGTGAAAACTCCCTGCAATTCTTTTGTGAGTGAATTCATAGCAAAGAAGAAGACAATATGCTAGGACATACCTCAGTAATTTATGCTATTCCACCAAAGTGTATATTTCTTTTTCTTTTTCTTTTCTTTTTTTTTTTTTTTTGGAGACAGAGTCTCACTTTGCTGCCCTTGGTAGAGCACCCTGGCGTCACAGCTCATAGCAACCTCTCAAATTCCTTGGCTTAAGTGATTCTCTTGCGTCACCCTCCCAAGTAGCTGGGAATACAGGCGCCCGCCACAACTCCCAGCTATTTTTTTTTTTTTCTTTTGTGACATTGATTTCAGATTGCCAGTTTGGGGATAGACATTGAAACTACAATGCCTGTGTGTTTTTCTCAAGCAAGTTTTCATTCTCCTAGAGTAATGAAATCCATCAGTCCAACAAGTTCCTTGTTGTTGTTGTAGTTATCATTGTTGTTTGGCAGACGCTGGGCTGGATTTGAACCCTCCAGCTCCAGTGTATGTGGCTGGTGCCCTAGCTGTTGAGCTACAGGCGTTGAGCCCGAAGTCTATATATCTATGGTAATTTAATTTAAGCTACTAGGACCCTATTCTGGAAAATACTTAGGTTTTTTCACATTTCATCAAGTAAACGCAAGTGTTTTTCTTAGGACGTCATTTTCTCTTCTGTAAAATGACTTCTCCAACCTTGTACTATTAGGGTAAGTCATGTACATAAAAAGCATAAAAATCTTAAATTGGTGTAGGGTTATGTGACAATGAGATTTAGGAAATAAATCTGTTTCGTTGGTAGGAGGACAAATGAGCATTGTTACTTTAGAAACTAAAAGACAACTTGAAGAGAAATAGAAAACTGTTCCCCACTCTGAGAAGTGACTTCATTTTCCTCCTGCATCTGCAGGTTCTGTCTGCGTGGGTTTGTCTCCTTCCTTCCTCCGCCCTCCTTCCTCCTCCCTCCTTCCTCCTCCCTCCCTCCCTAGTATATAAAAGTAAATGTAATATTACTCACTTCCTCCCCTCCTCCCTTCTTTCCTACCTAGTATATAAATGTAATATTACTCACTTCCTCCCCTCCTCCCTTCCTCCCTTCTTTCCTTCCTAGTATATAAAAGTAAATGTAATATTACTCACTTCCTCCCCTCCTCCCCTCCTCCCTCCCTCCCTCCCTCCCTCCCTCCCTCCCTTCTTTCCTACCTAGTATATAAATGTAAATGTAATATTACTCACTTCCTCCCCTCCTCCCTCCCTCCCTTCTTTCCTACCTAGTATATAAATGTAAATAATATTATTCACTTCCTCCCCTCCTCCCTTCCTCCCTCCCTCCCTCCCTCTCTCCCTAGTATATAAATGTAAATGTAATATTACTCACTTCCTGCCCTCCTCCCTTCCTCCCTCCCTCCCTTCTTTTCTACTTAGTGTATAAATGTAAATGTAATATTACTCACTTCCTCCCCTACTCCCTTCCTCCCTCCCTCCCTTCCTTCCTACCTAGTATATAAATGTAAATGTAATATTACTCACTTCCTCCCCTCCTCCCTCCCTCCCTTCCTCCCTTCTTTTCTACTTAGTATATAAATGTAAATGTAATATTACTCACTTCCTCCCCTCCTCCCTTCGTCCCTCCCTCCCTTCCTTCCTACCTAGTGTATAAATGTAAATGTAATATTACTCACTTCCTCCTTTCCTCCCTTCATCCCTCCTTCCCTTCCTCTCTCCCTAGTATATAAATGTAAATGTAATATTACTCACTTCCTCCCCTCCTCCCTTCCTTTCTTTTTCCCTTCCTCCCCTCTTCCCTTCTTTCTTCCCAGTCGAGCTCCCTTCATTCTCAGGGAAGAGTGGAAATTTGTTATAGAAATTTACTTCTTCATTTCAATGCTCAGAATAAGAATTGGGAATAGATTCTCATTTTGAACTGTGGTTTTTGCTCCGTATTCCTTAGAAAAGGAGGATACAGCAGGACTTGAGGGGCAGATCCTTAGCCTTTTCCCTTATCTCTGAGGGCTGCCCTGTGTCCTCTCTGCCATCATCACTGTGTGTTTTCAAGCTCGGCAGGCAGAAACTGGCTTTAACAACTTCTGACTCCCATGGCCTGTTGTACGTCCCAGACACTGGGTGGATTAACTAAAAGGTTCCTTCTATAACTTCGTATCCAGAAAGTAAATAAAGTTGGCATTGGGGGTGGGGGACAGTCGAGCACCCACAAGTGTTGTGTACAACTGTAATTAGCTGCGACGTTGGAAATGGATGTGCCTTCCACTGACTCTATTTAAGCCTCAGATGGGCCCTAGGTAAGAGCATTTACTTTATGCTGGAGATAAATCCCATTGATTGCTCCTGTTTAAGAGTCACATTTGACGTGTGTAGAGGTTATTTGTCTCTAGTAATTGTCCTGTAACCATACAATTGGGTCTTTATTAGACTTGTATCTTCTCTTTCCACTGAGCAACACAGAGTTTATCTATTAAATCTCCATCAGTACTTAGGTATCTCAAGTTCAACTCAGTAGTCAATTCGTCAGAGCTACATGTAACAGCTAAATAGGCCAGACACAGTGGCTCACGCTGGGAAGCTGAGGCAGGTGAATCGCTTGAGCTCAGGCGTTCAAGAGCAGCCTGAGCAAGAGCAAGACCCCTGTCTCTACTAAAAATAGAAAAGCCAGCCAGGTGTTGTGGCAGGTGCCTGTAGTCCCAGCTACTCGGGAGGCTGAGGCAGGAGGAGCTCTAGAACACATGAGTTTGAGGTGGCTGTGAGCTTTGATGATGTCATGGCAGTCTACTGGGGTGACAGAGTGAGACTCTGTCTCAAAAAAAAAAAATAAATAAAATAAAATAAATAATTTTCTAGTTATTGAGATATTCTGATTGTGCAGTCTTCAGTGTGAACCTCCGGAAACTCTAGTGTGTGAGCTGTGGTCTTCTGTGCCATTTCACAGCTGCTGTAGGGAGAGCAGTTAAGATGTGTCGGTGTGAGAAGCAGACTGTTCATCCACACCTGGATGTCAGTGAGGTTCCTGCAGACACTCCTGAACACTTCGTGGGCCTTGCTGCATTTCATAGCTGAACATTGTGACACGTTGTAAAGGATCTGTTCATGCAGGTTTACAGAATCTCAGAAATGGCCGGACTTAGAAGATGGGTTGAGAGTGTGGCTAGAAGCAGGACAGGTGTGGTGTGAAATCTCAGCCCCTCCACTTGCTGGCCGGAGGACTTCAGGGAAACTTTCTGTATAATAATAGTAATACTTACCTTATGGGTATTGTAATGGTGAAGTCCATGGATATACGAGAAGTCCTTGGAACATAATAGAAGGACTATTCCTTCTATTAGGAATATGACTGTTCCTTCTATTTCTAATTAAACATCTACTTCAATGACTATTAGAGGCTGGGCTCACATCTCCCAGCTCAGCATGTAGATGAGGAGGAGCAGTCACACCTGTGTGGAGGGGAGGAGGGGTAGTCACACCTGTGTGGGGGAGGAAGAGTCACACCTGTATGGGGGAAAAAGGAGGGTCACACCTGTGTGAGGGAGGAGGAACAGTCACACCTGTATGGGGGAGGAGGAGCAGTTACACTTGTATGGGGGAGGAGGGGCAGTACGCACCTGTGTGGGGGAGGAAGAGTAGTCACACCTGTATGGTGGAGGAAGGAGGGTCACACTTTTGTGTGGGAGGAGGAGCAGTCACACCAGTATGGGGGAGGAGGAGCAGTTACACTTGTATGGAGGAGGAGGGGCAGTACGCACCTGTGTGGGGGAGGAAGAGTAGTCACACCTGTACGGTGGAGGAAGGAGGGTCACACCTTTGTGTGGGAGGAGGAGTAGTCACACCAGTATGGGGGAGGAGGAGCAGTTACACTAGTATGGGGGAGGAGGGGCAGTACACACCTGTGTGGGGGAGGAAGAGTAGTCACACCTGTATGGGGAAGGAAGGAGGGTCACACCTGTGTGTGGGAAGAGTGGTCACACCTGTGTGGGGGAGGGGGAAGTGCACACCTGTGTGGGGGAGGAAGAGTAGTCACACCTGTATGGAGGAGGAAGGAGGGTCACACCTGTGGTGGGGGAGGAGGAGCAGTCACACCTGTATGGAGGAGGAAGGAGGGTCACACCTGTGGTGGGGGAGGAGGAGCAGTCACACCTGTATGGGGGAGAAAGGAGGGTCACACCTGTGGTGGGGGAGGAGGAGCAGTCACACCTGGGGGGGAGAGCAGTCACACCTGTATGGGAAAGGCAGGCACTCACACCTGTGAGGGGGAGGAGGGATGGTCACACCTGTGTGAGGGAGGCAGTCACACCTGTATGGAGGAGGAGTGGCGGTCACAACCTGTGGGGGGGCGGAGCCTTGAACCAGCCCCTCTCTCTCTCTGCACACCCCAGCCCAGCCCAGGGGGGTCTGCTTTTCTTCGGAAACACATTCAGTGAAGTGGGGTGCTGAATACAAAAGATGACACATCAAACCTCAAATAAAAAAACTAGTTTTTAGGATGCTTATTTATCAGCACAATACTTATTTGTGAAATCATATATTTATACTCGAATTGTGCACAGGTTCAGATAGGTCCTGTCTCTGATTCTGCTGTTTATAAGCAAAGGTGTAAGAGTAATTGCTTGCCAAAATATTCCTGCCAGCTGCTGCTGTGTTGTACCTATTTTTTGTGATCTCCTGAAATCTACTTTTGCCATATTATAGCTCAAGGTTAATGCAACACAAATAACATTATTTAGGCTCGTATCTGAGGGGCATGAAGCTCTAATTTGGGGTGAAATGACCCAAATATATTGCTTTCTAAGCTTTATTGCTTTTTGCTACATCTCATTTTTCTCTATCCCAAGTTATTGAACATTCTATGAAACTTAAAACTTCTTGGATCTAAAAATATGCCTTCAACTCTTTATCGTCTTGGGGAAGGAAATTGAAGAGAGAGCATCTCACAGGTTATAAAGGAGGAAGTGTGGGTAACGGCCTGGGGGTGGGTGAGGCTCACCCTGTGAGAAGTGACATATATGGTCAAGGTAATTTTCATCATCCTGTCAGGATAAGAAAGAATGGACATAGATTCTTGTTTTGCTTCTAACTAGATTTAATTCCCAATCCTTGTTTTCTTGCCACCCCCAAGCGTTCACAGAGCTGCTGGGAAGCCAAGGTATCATCTTGATGGCTAAACTGGGAGGTGATGGAGCATCAGGAGACAGCCCAGAGGAGGGCTCTTGTCAGAATGCCGTAAAGTATTGTCTCAAAAATGCCTGGGGGAGGCCGTCCCTTCCCTGACACTCTGCAGGGTGGGTCTCACAGTGGCCTCAGCCCTCCCACCCCCAGCAGCTGCCTTTCCTGTAGCAGTTGGAGCAGAACAGTGACTTTGAAGCTGGCCAGCTGGGCCCAGTGGCTCACACCTACAATCCCAACACTTTGGAAGACCAGGGCAGGAGACTTGCTTGAGCCCAGGATTTCAAGATTAACAGGGCAACATAGCAAGTCCACATCTCTAAAAAAAATTAAAAATTTATCAGGTAACACACTAACACACACCTGTCGTGACTCAGCTGACTAAGGTGGGAGGATCACTTGAGCCCTGGAGTTTGAGGCTGCAGTGAGCTGTGATTGTGATGCTACCTTTCAGCCTGGTGACAGAGGAAGGGAGACTCTGTCTTTAAAAAAGTAGGGGAGAAAGAGAAGGAAAGATGAAGGGAAGTCAAGGTTGAGCTGCCTTGCAGGTCGCCTCTGCCTGTGGCCGCTCCACAGGCCAGTCTGCTTGTTCCCGTCTCATCCTGGTCCGTTTCCTTCACTTTGTTCTTGCTCTCTGAGACCTTGGAGGATCTGATAAAAGCTTTGGGCCCTGTGCTTGGAATAACGTACATCCACTTAAAACTTGGCGAGCTGCCTCAGAGCACTCACCACCACCGGGCATGTGGTGACCGGACTCGAGCCCCTCCCAAAAGTCAGGCTTCTTATTCTTCACACTAAACAGAACAGCAGCAGGGAGACACCCAGAATGTCGCAGTGCCTGTCACCCAGACACACGTGTCCTCATCTTTTTGTATTTGGGTGGAGACTGTGGGGACTGGGTGCAGTGGTCGCTCCAGGCCTCTAGGAAGCCGTGTGAGCCCACCAGGACCACGTCCCACCTCCGAGCTCCAGGGCTCCGTGTCCACTCTCGTGCGCTGCGTCTCTGGGAGCCAGATGGAGGAGGACTGGCAGCACAGGGTCCTGGCCACCACAGGCTCGTCTGTTCCTCCGTTTGGCTGCCCGCCCGTGCTGTTCCTTCATCTTCAGTTTTTGAGAGAGTAGCCTTCCCCCTGGGTGTGACAGTTGTGGTGGGTGAGCAGGGCCACGCACACACATTTATACAAAGACACACTCTCTTACCAAGGCTCTCTCACTGAGCTCTGGGATTTTCATTTGTTGTTTTTGTATTCTCTGCATTTCTCCCTATGCCTTCTTGCCTCTCCTCACATCTGTGGCACCTCCTGCAGGAAAAACAGAATTGGTCTCTTGTCTTCCCTTTCTTCCCAATAAGTCATGCTAAGTCGTTGAGTGGTGCCCTGAGTTGAAGTGAGCCATGTGTCTGAGTAAGTTTGGGCGAGGTGGGAAAGGGAATGGTGACAGGTGTCAGGGGTGTGTGAGGTGTGTGTGGAGATGGGGGCTCTCAGGTGAATGAGGAGGGGAAGAGGAGCAGGACCTGCATGATAACTTTACAACCCCACTTCTCAGCCTACCTATATGGACCCTGTTATTATTCTTTGAGTTAGGATCATTTCTTTTAGGCTGTAAACTCTGGCTGTGATAATGGTGCTGCCAGAGTCATATTCGGTGTTGAGTCTGCAGCGTGCTCTTTGGTGGGGCTTTGTAGATTTCATCTCACTTGGTCCCAGGACCACCTGTTTGGTGCTTGTACCCACTCTTGTTTTTCACATGAGGAAACTGAGGCTTAGAGGAACTAAGGTGATGCCCTCAAGGAGCAAAACACAAAGCAGGGATCTGAGCAGGAGCTGCTGGACCCAAAGTTCCTGTCCCTCTGGAGCACATGCCCTGGGGCCAGGTGGTGCCTGGTGGGCAGGCCTGCTGGCTCTCACATCCTGTAAAACTGTGTCTGCCTTCGTGAACTTCCTGCAGGTTGGTTTTCCGTCACTGTGGCCCCATCTTTGCAGGTTAATACAACTTATGAGATAACCTTGGGGTAATTGGAGGACCTGGAATGGAGAATAAACACTGATGTGGTTCTCAGGGTTTAAGAAATGGTTGGTTTATTCATTTTTTAAATTTATTTTAAATTTTTTTAGAGACAAATTCTTGCTCTGTTGCCCAGACTGGAGTGCAGTGGCCTGACCATAGCTCATTACGACCTCACATTCTTGGGGTCAGGCGATCCTCCTGCCTCCACTTACCGAGCAGTTGGGACTCCAGGCGTGTGAACCCCCCCACACTCAGCCAGTTTATTTTATTCAAGGTGCCCGGACTGGTCTTGAATTGCTGGCCTCAAGAAGCCTGCCTGCGCAGCCTCCCGGTGTGCTGAGCCACAAGGCCCACACCAGCACCCCTGGCTTGCTGTTCACTTCTGATTTTCTTTTAGTTCATTACTCTGCCTGGCACAGTGAGGATCCCGTGAATATGTGGGGTGGGGACTGCAGGGACGTCCACGTGAGCAAAAGGAAGTTCATTTTATGGTGTTTAAATGAACTGATTTGATAATGGTGAACACAGGAAAATGTTAGCATTCCACGCTGGCAGAGCTTCACCGCCTGCGCTTTAGAAACAAGATACGTAACTCTTTGAAGCTCTGGATGGTTTTTTTATATTCCGTTTTTCAAATCTGTTTTTGCATTTATAAGTAGAGTATTACACCACTTTTGTTAGGAAAAGGACTGATTTTACATTGAAATGATCGTACTTACTCTGTGATAAAGCCTTGATTTTTTTTTTTTTTTTTTTTAAACATTTTCCCTTTTAATAGCTCAAGAAAGAATATTGTCCCTGGGGGAACTGTGACTCAGTTTTACAGTTTACTCACTGTACAGTTGTCCTTCATTGCTGAAAGGGGGGCATAAAAAAAATGTGAATGTGGTTGGAAGGAGTGTGGAATAACCAACCGAGCCCGGGGGTCGTTAGTGACACTGAGAGAGACAAGATGACGAAGTGAACACAGATGCGTGTTTTGTGAGAAATGAACTAGGGGGTGAGGGCATGAAGGAAATCTTCCCACTACCTTTGGGGGAAGGGAAGAAGAATTGGGCCCAAATTAGTTCAGACAATGAATGGGTTTCAGTCCTTACCAGAACTTCAGAGCAAATCTCTTTAAAATGTATAGTCAGCAGAGAAGCCTGATTTCCTGGGGACTTTTTTCATTCCCTAGGAGGGGAGCTCCGAGTCCAGTGTCACGCCCCTTTTCTAAGGAGCACAGCATTAATTGGAGAAGCCTTTCTGAGCCACGACCAGAACAAGTGTTAAGCAGAGTGGATTTGAGCCCTTCCTGCGACCTTTCCCTGAGATTAGGACGTTATTAGGATGAGTGTTGTGGTCCCCTGTCCTGTTCCTATTCACCAGTGTCACAGAAGAAGCTTTTTGGAACTGCCCCCATCATCACTGGAAAAAGCCACAAGTTACCTGCGTAGCAGCCCACTGTGAGAGGCAGGACACTCAGACTGTCTGCAAGGCCTGACCACTGTTTGAACAGTCTTGAAGGAAATGGTACTACCTTACAAGTGGGCTGTGTGCTGAGTTTAGAAGGTTGCTGTGGAGCTGTCGGCCAGCCAGGAGCCTCTCGACTGTGTTTCGTCAGCTTAGACTTCTAGTCGGTGTTATAATTTAGGGTGGTGGGTTTCACTTTCATGTCATTAGAAACAGAAAAACAAGGGGCCGTCAGTGTCTCAAATGTTGGAGCCCTTGTTACGCGGTACGTTCATAGTGGGCTTTCTGCTGTGTGTGGGATGCTGCGTTTTGAAGCCTCAGTCCCTTCCTGTGTGTAGAAATGGCCAGAGTGTCCCAAGCAAGCTCATCAAGTCTCAAGCGACTGTGACCATGAAAGACGGTTACAAAGCCCACATATGTCCACTCTGGTCTTTCTGCCCAGTGTTCTTGCTGTGACCTACTTCCGCAGGTAAGAAAAATGATTTGGCTCCGTCTGTGACATTTTGGCCACAGGGAGCTGTCCCCGGTGTCCTGGTGCAGGTGCCTGGGAGGATAAGCATTAATTAAGTTCCGGCTGCTGAGGCATCACCTCTGGGGTGTCTATATTTGTCTTCTAGGAATGCATCATCACTCTCCAATTATAGGAGATCTCGGGGGTTAGATCTTCTGAGTTAAACAGATGAGGGTGATAGAAAATATGCATGGAGATAAACACTTAAAAAATTAATGAGCCGCAGTGGTGGTGAAGACACAAGCTGCACCTCCATCTTCAGAATAACATGTGGGACAGTTTTCATGTTGTCACTGTCACCCACTGCTGAATTCCTTATTTAAATCACTTGCTGATTGAGTTCCCGTTTATGTTTTTAGCATGAAAACGCATGACTTAATTCTAATTCCTGGAATCTTATAATATTACCCCAACAAATAACTTTCACAAGAAACAGAAAATCGCCTTGAAATCCCCAGGCCCCACTCTGTGCCAACATCTCAGCAGGACCAGGAAGAGACGTGCAGGCTGTGTTCCCTCTGTCGCTGCTTTGGGGCAGTGCAGGGCAGGGCACTGAGCAGAGTTTGAAAGAGTAGGTCATGATCTCGCCAGAATGATTTGCTGAGTTACATGGAAGTATCAGAGAACGGTGGGGTGAAAATAGCATTTTCAGCTCCATTCTATGAGAATGATTTTCTTTGCCAGCACAGACAAAACATAGAAACCTGGTTAGGGTTAGGTTTGGGTTCTGGTTATATTAATAGAATTCATTTATTCAATCAACAGATAGGTACTGAGAACTTCCTATGAACAAGACCTCATGAGGGACACACAGAGGTTTAGATGAGACATTACCGATGAACATCCAACTTTGGTTGGGTATTTTTTTTGGGGGGGCGGGGGTTAAGAATAAATTTGTTGGGAAAACTAAAAAGCTTGAGTGTCAACAAAAGGAGGTGTCTGGTCTATGTGTGGACTGGACTACTGGTCATGTGTGTGTCACAGGCAAGTTCTGGAACTAAATCCTCCATCGTGAATCACACTGTAAGAAGTGCCTCTCTGTGGTCAGCAGGTTAGGTGTTTAACTGATGACGATCACACAGGCAGAGGAAGGTGACCAGAGTATGTTGTACCCCACCTCCTGCTTTCAAAATTCAGTGCTTTCAGTGGTACAGCTGGGTGGGAGGGGCTGGGTCACATCCAGTTTCTCTCCTCCACACTAAGCAGCAGCTGTGCCCACGGGAACAATCGCTCACCTCGAGTCTGGCAGGTTTCCAGAAGAATTTAGCTAATGGGCTTCATCGCCCACAGACCTCAAATCCTGGAGCACTGATGTGAAGGTTAGAGACAAGGATGGAACTTGGGCTTCTGAGCCAGAGCGAATGAGGTTTCTGAAGGCAATTTTTCTGACTTGGGAATTCTAATTTTCCGTACCCAAAATTTGAAGTAGCCAAAGGGAGAGAAAGCAGATGTGAGTGCTTGTGCTAAAACCCAGTTCACTTAAACTCACAGGGAAGGTGTGTGGCTGGGGAGGAGGCCAGGCTGCCGGGTTCTGCAGCACCTCCTGGGGCATCTTTGAATAGACTCTCGAAGAGCTGACTCGGGGCTGCCTCCAGGCTCAGCGGGGAATATATTCTGGGTACCACTGTAAGCATTAGGGAAGGCCTGAAATCACTGGCAAAAAGGGTAATGTTATACAGTTCAGATTCTCCCAAGAAAAAAAGTAATATTTATGAAATTCAATTTTAGACACCTGTGCCATTAGCTGCTTGTTTTCTGCAGACTGGTTAGAGTTGATAGTACCTGAACCTAAACTAGTTCATGGCATTGCATTTTCTGATCCATTTTTCTTTCCACTTAAGAACAACACTTTACACTAGAAATGTATTCTTAGATTCAGAGAGAACCATAGAAGCCAGTTGCCCACGTGTTACTGTGACCCACAGGACACAGGGCAGCCCCTTTGGAGGTGCTCAACTGGCCACACACCTGCCACTCCCTGTGAGTGCCTTACTAGGTGCTTCAGCTGAGCACGGAGCCAGGGGCCTGGCGCAGTTGTCCCTAGGGTCAGGCTCAAATGCCAAGCCCTTCTGAGTCACCTGCAGCCTGAGCTGGGTCTACTCTGTGCCCACTCTGACTTGGGACTGTCTCTGTGCACTGACTGTGTAAACATTTCCCCGAGGCCGAATTTGAGTTTCTTCAGGAAGTTCTGTGTAGAGTAGTCTAGGCCTGAGTTACACAGAAGGAGAAAGGGAGGAAAGGAAGAGCGTTTAAAAGACGAGCTGTTTAGATGACTTCCTACACTCCACCCTTGTGTCCCCTGATACTTTTATTTTAACAAACATTTATCCAGCACAAGTTAGATACTGAGGGACTCACTGAGCACTTGGACTCATAGGATTGAAATATGAGGTGGGGCGTTTGGCCAAGCTTCTCCGTCAGCCCCATTTTTGTTGAGTTCCTTTTTTTCCCCTTCTTTTTTGGGGTAATGATTAACACTCAATAAAATCTTAATTGTTTAGTTTGACAATTGTGTGTACGTTAGGGCTTCCCAGCCTCAGCACTGTTTACTATTTTTAAGTGAATGATTCTTTAGTTTTGGTAGAATGTCTTCCTCTTCATCTCTGGCCTCTGCCATCTAGATGCCAGTAGCATTTCTGTAGCTATGACAATCAAAAATGTCTTGAGACATTGCCACATGTCTGCTGGGGACAAGTCACTCTAGGTTGAGAACCACTGATGGTTGTGCCCATCACCCAGAAAGCAGAGAGTATTATAGATCATCTCCATCTCCTAGAGAATACTGGGGGTCACATTCACTTCCCAGATCATGTTCATCTTCCAGAGAGTACCGGGGATCACATTTGCTTCCCAGGGAATACTGGGGATCATGTCTGTCTCCCAGAGAACACCAGGGATCATGTCTGTCTCCCAGAGAATACCAGGGATCACATTTGCTTCCAAGAGAATTACCAGGGATCACATCTCTCCCCAGAGAATACCCGGGATCACGACTGTATCCCATAGAGTACCAGGGATCACATTCACTTCCGAGAGAATACCAGGGATCACATCCCTCCCCTAGAGAATACCAGAGATCATGTCTGTATCCCAGATAGTACCCGGGATCACATCTGTTTTCTTTCTTCTTTTCTTTTCTTTTTTTTTTTTTTTTTTTTTTTTGTAGAGACAGTCTCACTTTACCGCCCTAGATAGAGTGCCATGATGTCACAGGACTCACAGCAACCTCCAGCTCTTGGGCTTCCGCGATTCTCCTGCCTCAGCCTCCTGAGCAGCTGGGATGGATTACAGATGCCCACCAGAACGCCTGGCTATTTTTTGGTTGCAGTTCGGCCGGGGCTGGGTTTGAACCTGCCACCCGCGGTAGATGGGGCCGGTGCCCTACTCACTGAGCCACAGGCACCACCCTTTTTTTTTTTTTTTTTTTTTTTTTTTTTTAAGAGAATCTCACTGTATCACCCTCAATAGAGTGCTGTGGCATCATACCGCTCACAGCAACCTTCAGCTCTTGGGCTAAGGCGATTCTCCTGCCTCAACCTCCCAAGCAGCTGGGACTACAGGCGCCCGCCACAACACCCGGCTATTTTTTGGTTGCAGTTTGGCTGGGGCTGGGTTTGAACCCACCACCCTTGGTATATGGGGCCAGCACCCTACTCACTGAGCCACAGACACCACCCGATCACATCCATTTTCTAGAGAATACCAGGGATCACATCTGTCCCCCAGAGAATACTGGGGATCATGTTTGTATCCCAGAGAGTACCAGGGATCATGTCTGTTTTCTAGAGAATACCAGGGATCACGTCCGTCCCCCAGAGAATACCAGGGATCATGTCCATATCCCAGAGAATAGCAGGGGTCACGTCTGTCCCCCAGAGAATACCAGGGATCATGTCCATATACCGGGCATCACATCTGTCTCCCAGGGAATACCGGGGATCACATCCATCTCCCAGAGAATACCAGGGATCACGTCCATATCCCAGGGAATACTGGAGAATCACATCCATCTCCCAGAGAATACCAGGGTTCACATTTGCTTTCCAGAGCACACTGGGGAATCACGTCCATTTCCCAGACAGGTACCAGGGATCACATCCGTTTTCTAGAGAATATCAGGGATCACATCCCTCCCCCAGAGAATACCGGGGATCACGTCCGTTTCCCAGAGAATATTGTGGATCATATCCGTCTCCTTGGACGTCCCTTTCAGGCCCTTTCTAGTTCATTTTTTCTTCCCAAAACCTCTGTCTCTATTTTCTATTATTTTAGATGTGTCTTGGTTGTATCTGGGCTTTGTATAAATTCAGTCTCACAGGGTGTACTTTTTTTTAGGTCTGGACTCTCACTTAATACAGTGTTTTTGCAGTTTATCTGTGTTATTAAATCTATCAGTAGTTTATTCTTTGTTGATACAGAATAGTATTTCAAAGAATGAATATGTTACAATTTGTCAGTCCATTGTCCTGTTAATGGATACTTGAATTGTTTCCTATTGGGAGGTAAATAATAAATATTCCACTAAAATCTTCTCATGGACATGTTTTCATTTCTCCCCAGTAAACATCTAGGAATGTAATTTCTGGGTATAAAGTGGACATATCTTTAACTTTTAATAAACTGCCAAACACTCTATAACATAGTTGAGTCCCCCCCCCACTGTGGTGTATGACGCTGTAGTTGTTACTTGCCCTTGTCACATCTTTTGGTGGTGCCAATCTTCATTTAGCTATTCTGGACATCTCATTATGACTTTCATTTGCTAACTTAATGACCAATGACACAGAGCATCTTTTCAGGTGCTTTTGTTAATATCTTCTTTTTTATTTTATTTTATTTTTTATTTGAGACAGTCTCACTCTGTCCCCTGGTTAGACGCAGCTCACAGCAACCTCAAACTCCTGGGCTCAAGAGATTCTCCTGCCTCAGCCTCCCGAGGAGCTGGGACTACGGTCCCCTGCCACAGTGCCTGGCTAGTTTTTCTACTTTTAGTGGAGACAGGGCCTCACTCTTGCTCAGGCGGTCTCCAACTCCCTGAGCTCATCTCTTCTTTTGTGAAGGTCTGTTTAAGTCTTTCTATGTTGTATTTGTGAAGCCCTGTGCCCTGTTCCCTCCCCCCAACTCTCTTCTCATGATAGGTTAGAGTTTTATAATAACCTTTGGGACTGAGAAACCTTTCATCATCTAAATAAATTAGGTCTATAAACCATACCCTTCTCGATTTTTTGTTTATTTTTTTCCTTCCCCATTTCTGAACACTGTGATGTTTAGAGAGTATTTTCCTTTAGTGAGGTTAGAATATTCCTCATTAGTCAAACAAGTATAAAAAGCTATCCTGATTTTCTTCAGGATTGCCTTCCAATACCCACAGCTTCCACAAATCAGCAGCCCTACCTCATCCTTCCTCAGCCTTGACAAGCAAATTAACAGCAGGGGCCTCTCCCCACCTGAGGCAGTGAGTCACTTGTATAGTTCTGTGCCCAGGGGAGCTTCCCGATGAGCCTTTTCAGAAGCAGCTATTTCCCACTCCTGCCTCCATCATTCTTTTACCCATACAGGAATAGCTTTACCGAGGGTTTTTTTTTTTGTTGTTTTTTTTTTTTTTAGATTAAGTTCCCTATCTAGAAAGATCCTTTTTTTCCATTTTCTGATAACAGAACTTAGCTATTTCTTTTTAGTTCCAGTGGAAAAGGAAAGGACTCATGAGCTTTGTTTTTAGTTTCTGTCTGACAAAATGATTTAGTTGTTAAGGTGGTATTTTCTAACCTGTCCTACTTAAGTAACCAGACAGAATGATTCATCTCTGAGTGGTGTAGGACCCTGTTTCTGAATAGGATCAAAGCAAAGATTTCTCAGTAAACTTTGGAAAGGGAACCAGTGGCCTGGAAGGGGAGTGTCTACCATGCCTAGGGGCAGTAAGACACTCTCTGCTGGTGGCGCTGATACCACTCCGCCTTCAAGGAACCAGGTTTCTTGGGGCAATGGTTGAGTCCATGTCTGGGCTAAGAAATGTGAGGGTTGAGACTGAGTCCTACTGTATCAGAAAGGGGGGGACTCAACCAAACTGGGATCATGTCACAGGACTCAGGCTTTGAGTTGAAGAGACAGGTGACCATGCTTTAGCCACAATGACCACAGTCCACGAAAGCATGTCAAACACCTTTCAAATCTGTGAACTCGTGAAGACACTACAGACACAAAAATAGGCACCACATTTCAGTCTTTGGAAAACTCTGCAGAACAAAAGCCCCAATTTCTTCAAAACACAAATTGTAGGGGCTGCCCACTTGCCCGTACTCCCCCCAACATTACTGGAGGTTTGGTCCCCCCCCCTTTATCTTACCTATTGCTTTATCTTTCAATAAATTCCATCCTTTCACCTATTAAAAAAAAAAAAAGACAAATTATAAATGGAAAAACAAGAAGGGAAGAGGAACTTGCAATTTAAAGGGAATTTAAAAGACATTAATTGTATTATTTACATCACATTTGGATTCCAATTTGGGCAAACACCAAATGTTTAGAAAAATGTATGAGCTAGTTGGGGAAATTTAATCACTGACTAGATATTAAGTGATATTAAGGAATTATTAACATTTTCGCTGTGATCATGGTGTTGTGGCTATATTTTTACAGTAATATTCCTGTTTTTGGCATCTATACTGAATTATACATGAAATAATAGGGCACGATTTGCTTCAGAAGAATTCTGTGCTAGGGATTTGACTGAAACAAGAATGGCTGTGAGATAGTAATTACTGTTTCAGTGTACTGAGTGCATGTAGATTTATCATTATTGCTTTACTAGAGAATATGTTAATATTTACAATTTTCTGTAAGTTAAAAACAAATAAAAAACTGAGTTGTATGCCCTGGGGGTTGTTGCGAATTCTGGGTTCTGGGGCAGGGTGGTTGACGGCTGGGATGACCAGACTCAGTGAGGGTCTGCGTCTTGTGGGTTTGATTGCAGGTGCGTTGGGATGAAGGGTCGACCCGGCTGATCTCAGCTGTTCCTGCCTTTCTCTCTCTCTGTTATCACTGTGCCCGGGTTCCCACCATGGGTTCTTGAGACGTGCACGCTTGTCTCACCCTGGGTCACAGCCCACCTAAGACGCCCTCCGAGGAGTCCCCTCAGGCTGACTCTTTTTCCATTCGTTTCTCATACCTTAGACAAAAACTTCAAAACAACTTCAAAATTTTTTCTCAAAGAAATGTTTTTAGCCCTAAATGGGTAGAAAATAGGAGTACATTTTGCACCAATGTTTATCGGCTTTATCTTAAATATATCAAATAAAATAGTCCCGAGAGTATAGCGGCCTCCATGGATTACTTGTGTGTCATGCTCACAGCCTTTTAGCCATTTAGGTGTGTTCAAAACATCTAAAACAATGAGTTAAGAAATTTCTTTACTTGCCATTAAAACATAGTGTGCCTTTTTCTCATGGCTCTGTAAAGGACTCCTTGGTATTCAGCGATCACTTGCCACCCTCCGGTCACGAATTTCAGGTTCCAGTGAGGCAGGTGAAGAGAGGCGTTTGCTGTAAAGCTTTGTCAGATGAAGATATGGGAAAGGGTGTGCCTACGTGAGGCCAGTCCCAGCCTCCACCACCCAGAACAGGAAAGCTCCTCCCCCAGAGAAGAAACCAAGCCAGGGGGTGGGCTCTGACCAAGGATCTCCGGGGGGCAGGTCCTTCTCCTGCCAGGCTGCCAGCTTGACACGCAGCACATGTTTGTCAGGACAAATCACGGAACTTGCATTTCTGTGGAAAGATGGCACTACCCAGGTCTCATGCTGAACTGGAAGCCAGCAGTTTACTCCAATTAGCCAATTTTAAAGGATGCTGGTATTTTTCATGAAAATGTGGTTGAGTTTTGGTCGTTTCCAGGTGTTTAATGCCCCCACGAAGGGCTGAGTGATGACAGGGCAGATTGCTGCCCGCCCATCCCCCTGGTTACAGAGTGTCCTTGTGGACAGCCAGGCAGACTCTTCCATTCAGTTAATCTTGTGATTCAAGTGGGACGTACAGGAGCACCTCTGAGATACTCCAGGTTCGGTTCCAGACCCCATAGCAGAGAGAATATCGCCATCAAGCAAGTCACAGGAGCGATTTGGTTTCCAGTGTGTGTAGAAGTCACATTACATTGTACTGTAGTTCGGGAAGACATGTGACGGCTTTATATCTACAAACGATGCACACACCTCAATTAAAATATTTTATTGCAAAAAAAGGGTACCAATCGGGTGGCGCCGGTGGCTCAGTGAGTGGGGCGCCGGCCCCATATGCTAAGGGTGACCCCGGCCAAACTGCAACCAAAAAATAGCCGGGCGTTGTGGCGGGTGCCTGTGGTCCCAGCTGCTCGGGAGGCTGAGGCAGGAGAATCGTGGAAGGAGCTGGAGGCTGCTGTGAGTCCTGTGACGTCGCGGCACTGCACCAGGGCGGTAAAGTGAGACTTTGTTTCTACGAAAAAAAAAAAAAAAAAAAAAAAAGGTACCAATCCTCTGAGTCTTCCATGAGTCCCACTCCTTTTGCTGCTGCAGGTTTAGGAGGCTGTGGCAGTTTCTTACAGTAAGACAACAGTGCAGTTTTCCCTGAACAATTCCTTCGTAGCTTTTCTGTTTGCTAGTGTAACAACCAAATTCCGCACTGAGAGGCTACCGGTCACACATGCAAAAACAAAGGAGTGACTTTATTCAAGCATATGCTTGGGAAGAGCCTCGGGCAGGACTCTGGCAGTGGAGGATCACGAGATAGAAAAGAAAGTAGGTTTTATACTCTTTGGTGTGATGCATTGTGGGTTGAAATAAAACCCCAGCAGAGGTAAATCAGCCGAGTTGGATGGTTGGTCAACAGGCGGACTGAGGTGACTTAGGAGGCTCAGGATTGGCTGGCTCTCCCCGGAACTGGCCCCGCCCCAGGCTGTGAGAACAAAGGGGTGCATGTTGGATTGGCTGGCTCTACCCGGAACTGGCCCCGCCCCAGGCTGTGAGAACAAAGGAGTGCATGTTGGATTGGCTGGCTCTACCCGGAACTGGCCCCGCCCCAGGCTGTGAGAACAAAGGAGTGCATGTTGGATTGGCTGGCTCTACCCGGAAAGGGGGCTGTGGGGCTGGGGAGGGCCGGACCTTCCCGGAGTCGGTGGCGTCGCACCGCCCTGGTGCAAAGGTGCCTGGCAGCGGTGGTCACGGGGCGGGGGTTGGGGAGGGTTGGTGTCCCCGCTGACCCCACCCCCGACCTCACCGAAGCTCCCCATCCCCGCGAGTGGCGCCGGGAGTGGGTCTTCCATTCGCCACATTTCCCCCGCCCCACCCCGGGCCGGGGATTTGGAGCTGGGCTCTTCAAGAGCATCTTGCCCATAGCAGAACTTCTTCCGAATAGGAGTCGATGCTCTGCAAACCTGACGCTGCTTCACCCACTCAGCTTCCGTGATGTTCTGAATCCCCTGCTGTCATTCAGCAGAGCTCACAGCGTCTGGGCCGGGAGTTGACTCCAGCTCAAGAAACCACTTTCTTTGCTCGTCAGCGAGAAGCGACTTATGCTGCTCCATTCAGGTTTTATCCTGGGTGGCAGCAGCTCAGTTGCATGCCCGGCTCCGCCCGTAATCTACTTCTCCTGCCATTTCCACATATCCACACGGACCTCCCTCACTGGAGTCTTGAGGCCCTCAAAGCCGTCCATGAGGGTTGGAATCAGCTTCTCCAAATTCACGTAAATGCTGGTATTTTGCCCCCCTCCCATGAATCATGAATGCTCGTAACAGCCTCTAGAATGGTGAATCCTTCCAGAAGGTTTTTAATTCTCTTTGACAAGATTCATCCAAGGAGTTACTGTCTCTGGCAGCTATAGCTTTTCAAGATTTTTTTTTTCCTTAAATAATAGGATTTGAGAGTCAAATTTACTTCTTGAGCCAAGGCTGCAGAATGGATGTTGGAGTGAAAACAGCACCGACCTTGCATGTTTCTATCGGAGCTCCTTGGCAAGCAGGTGCCTCGTTAGGGAGCACTCATGCTCTGAAAGGAGTCTTGAGTAGTGGGTCTCAACTGCACTTGAAATGTTCAGCCGCGTTGTAACAGACGTGCTGTTGTCCAGGCTTTGTTATTCTACTTACAGAGCACAGGCAGAGTCCACTTAGCATAGTTCTTAAGGGCCCAGGATTTCAGAATGGGAAACGAGCCCTGGCTTCAGCTTCAGGTCACCACTGCATCAGCCCCCAGAGAGCCAGCTGGAGCATCGGAGCTCTGAAGGCAGGCACTGACTCCTCTGACCTGGCTGTGAATGTCTTGGCAGGCACCTTCTTACAGCAGAGGCCATTCCCTCTACATTTAAAACCCATTGCTGTGAGCAGCCACCTCCATCAGTGACCTTGGCTAGATCTTGTGGACAACTGGCTGCAGCATCTCCCTCAGCATCTGCTGCCTCACCTTGCACCTTTATGTTTGGAGACACGTCTTCCCTTCACCCTCATGAACCAACATCTGCTGGCTCCCAGCTTCTCTTCTGCAGCCTGCTCAGCCCTCTCAACCTTCACAGAATCAAGAGAGTTGAAGCCTTGCTCTGGTTAGACTTTGGCTTAAGGAAATTGTAGCTGGTTCGGTCTTCTGTCCAGAACATTCAAACGCTCTCCAGATCAGCAATACGGCTGTTTCACTTACTCTCTGTGTTCACTGGAGCCCCCCTTTCATTTCTTTCAAGAATTCCCCCTGGCATCCAACCTCTGGCTGACCATTTGGTGTAGGGGGTCTGGCTCTTGGCCTATTTCTACACACCCTCCTCACTAAGCATTTGTGGCTTACGATTCTTCCTTTCACTTCAACACTTAGAGACCCTTGAAGGGTTAATTAGTGACCTAACTTCAGTACTGCTGTGTCTCAGTGAATAGGGAGGCTTTAGGGGATGAAGAGAGATGGGGACAGCTGGTTGGTCTGAGCGGTCAGAACACAACTCATCCCTGTACAGTTTGCTGTCCAGTGTAGTACATTGGTGAGACACCCTGAAGCTATGGTAACAGTAGCATCAAAGATACTTGTCAAGAGACCAGCGTAACAGACATAGTAATAATGAACAGATCTGAAATGCTGCAAGAACTACCACCGTGTGACTCCAGGACAGGAGGTGAGCACGTGTGGTAGAGAAATGGCACCAGAGGGCCTGTGCAGTGTGGGTAGCTTCAATCTGTACAAAATGCAGCATCGCAAGGCAGTGTAACAAAATGTGCCTGAACTTGCAAAGGACTTCATTATTGTAAATTGAGCTGAGTAGTTTCAAGGATTAAGATTCACTGCTTAGTTATTAACGCTGATTCAGAGTTGAGTTCTTAGGAATAGACTATGGGGCTGCCTGTCACTCACCTTCAGGACCTGACACACTTCTCTAGGCCTCTCGGCATCAGGCTCCTTTTCAGAAGACAGGAGACCCTTTACACTGAGCCACCTATGTCTTGGGTCTGCAGTTTTTTCTTCAGATGGAATGTCCACAATTTTAGTACCTGTCTCTAGCAGATGCATTTCTACCTGGGGTAATATAAGGTAAAGAAAGCCTTAGTTAAGCCTTGGATAGTTTACATACACAGCCATTCCTGCCCCTGCCTTTAAAAAACAATTAAAGAAACAAGAATGTGTTCATGAACAGGGAAAGGAATGCATCTGTAGCAATATTTAAAATATACGTGTAGGTATAGAATAATAATAATGATAATAATTATTATTCCACTTGCTGGGGGCTCATCTGTTCCAGGGCCTTAGATGTCCTTTATTCCTAATCAGCCACCAGTGAGCAGAACTGCAGGGAGCTGAGCTTCAGGAGGCGCTCTGCTAGCAGACACAGGGCGGGGGACAGCTGCCTGAGTCCCTGCTCTCCCCTCTGGCTCCGTACAAAGTGCTGCCTCCTTCCTCTGATCTGTTTTTATAGCTAGTTAATGGACAGCAAGTCCTCCCTTAATGTTACAGTATTATCAACAGGTCCTTGGAAACCGCAACTTTTAAATGAAATGACGTAAAGCAAGTCCTCAAATAACATTTTTCCTTCAACGTTATTTCATTATAACTTTACGAGAAAAAAAGTTGATTTCCTTAAGCGCCCTTTCACTTAAATCAGTTTCTAGGAAACTGTTGGCCACATTAAGTGAGGACTTGCTGTGCTGGGCCTCCAATTCCCTCGTCTCTTCACACCAACTGGAATTCACCTTTCTGAAGCTTCAGGGGCAAGTGTGGAAGCTGTGACTCTGAACTCTGTGAACTCGTGATTCAGGGCCTTATCAGTCCCCTGCCCTAAGCTGCCTTGGCCTGAAGATGCGTGAGTGGTGCCAGGTATGGAGCCCTCCTCCCTGTCCACTCGCGGTGAAGCAGCACAGAGCATCACCCCAGCACGCTCACCTGGCGGTGTGACCCTCTGCACTCCTCCTGAGCCACCTTTACCTGTCCTTTTAGATAAACAGATTACAGTTTTGTGATCCCTATTTATTTCCAGCAAGTCCAAATAATAGACTAAAAAAGTATTTATTTTTAAATGGATATGTGAGCATATTTTCCTTTTTAAAGATTTGCATGTATTGAATAATTTTCAAAGAAATACCTAATGACTGAGCAGGAAATGACTGAGGAGAATGATCTGATTGCAGAGTGCTCCCCACCCCCAGACCCCAGCCACTGCTGGTTACTCCAGGTCACAGGGGTCTCCCTGAACCCATAGAGCTGTGCAGCTGCACCTGCCTGCTTTCTCAGCCCACCAGCAAAAACCCCTTTCTGAGATTTCAGGCCAATTGGGCATTTATCCCGTGGGCCCTGCTCATCTGCCGGAAGCTTTGTCCTCTAATCAGAGAATTGGTTCTTGTTACAAACAGGGAAGTAATCTCCGATGCCTGCATCATCGTAGCTGCTGCTAAATCTGGCTTAAGTTTGGAATAGTATAGATTCCTTCTTCAACTAAAGTTGCCGTAGCAATTATCTTTCGCCATAATTAGATGGAAGACAGCTTTGATGATGGAATGGATACAAGCTTCAGAGACAGATCTGATTGCAAATCTTGCCTGTAACTAGCTGACAGCCAACAGCAAAAGTTACTTAACTTCTCGGAACCTTGACTCCTTGTCTGTGGTTTGGGAAGGATTAAATTAAATTTTTAATTTCAGTGGGTTTTGTAAGGATTTGGTGAGATGATACCATGCCTGGACTTATCTTCGGTGTCCCCCCAAGATATTAGCATTTTCTAAAAACCATATACAAACCATTAAAAAAAATTAAACGCTCTCTTGAAAGGGAAAGGGAAAGGACCTGGACTCACAAGAAGAGAAACTGTTATGTGGATTAAACAAGTCTGGGAAAATGTTTGAACTCATAATAGCTGTGTACATTCAGACAAAAACAATGACGTTCTTTATTAAATAAGCACTAATTAACAATAATTTAATGTTGGCATTGTCAGTTGGTAAAGCTTACTGGGGAAAATGTGCATTAAATTGTAATAATATTCACATCTTTCAGTCCAGCAATCCTCTTTCTGGGACTCTAGCCTAAGGAAATACTTCAAAATATGGGGAAAAATTCTGTAAACATGACAAAAATTATTTTGTATATTTATGATCTTAGGTTTATAGGATCAAGTAATGATGGGCTGCTTTTTAGCAATGGAAATGAGAATAGAGACTTACTGAGCGCATCGTGTAAAAATATTTATCATATTAAAAATGCACATATAAGATAATCAATATGAAAAAAATACTTCCTCAAAATCATGGAAAACTAGACCCAAATAATAATTATTGATAGCATATTATAGCCATATATACCTTTCTTTTTTCCTGTTTTCCTAAACATTTTATAAAGTAGTATCATTTTTAAGACTATAATTTAATGTATTCAGTCTGAAAAATATATATTTATTGAGTGATTAATGTATATCTAGAAAATCTGCTGTGGAATTTTTTTTTTTTTTTTTTTGTAGAGACAGAATCTCACTGTACCGCCCTCGGGTAGAGTGCCATGACATCACACGGCTCACAGCAACCTCCAGCTCCTGGGCTTTTAGGCAATTCTCTTGCCTCAGCCTTCTGAGCAGCTGGCACTACAGGTGCCCACCACAACGCCCGGCTATTTTTTTGTTGCAGTTTGGCCGGGGCTGGGTTTGAACCCGCCACCCTTGGCATATGGGGTTGGTGCCCTACTCACTGAACCACAGACAGTTTTTAAAATGCTGAAATATTTCCTCATCATTTACTCCAAGACAATAAGAAAAAAAAAAAAAAAAAAAAAACTTCAAAACATGCTTGGCAGACTGCTTAGAAGACCTCAGGTGCTCCAGTGTTTGACCTGTTGTTTTGTGCCAGGCTGTCACACCCAGTGTCCAGTGCAGTGGTGTTGGCTCACTGTACCCACTGGCCTTAGGGCACCTTCCAGTTGACCGACCGCCTTCCTCAGGTCACTCCCTGCAGGAGGACGTGATCTCAGTGAGGTGTTGGCCAGAACATCACAGAACAGTATCTCAAGGCCGGACATATCTATAGGGAGCCTGGCCAGAACATCACAGCACAGTATCTCAAGGCCGGACATATCTATAGGGAGCCAGCTGGATGTGAACCAGACAAGATCATTTACCAAGTGCCATCGTACTAGTTTTAGTTGAAATTTTTGAGATAATTTTGTAGATTAAGATGTGGTTGTAAGACATAGTACAAAGCCATATCACTTTGCCCTGTTTTCCCCATGGCAACATTGTACACTACTATAGTACAGTGTCACATACTGTGTATATAGCAGGGACACATCCCCAGTCACACTCAGATTGCCTGATTTCCTGGTGCAAATCTGTATGTGTTAAGGTCTGCGCGGTTCTGTCACCTGAGCGTGTGTTTGAGTCCCCACCAGCACAGTCAAGGCACCGGGTGGTTCCATTAACACAAGGACTCCCCCTCCCTGTTACTCTTTCATGATTATGCCCTCTCCTCCCCACCTAGCCTGACACCAGACACTGCTCTGCCCCAGTTTGTAACATTTTATTATCTCAAAGATGTCATACAAATGGAATCATGCAGAATGTGACCTTCTGAGACTGGCTTTTTTTTTTTTTAGATTTCAAAAATGCTTTATTTCTAGGTTTGTTATTGTTTATTACTTTATTATTTTAAAATGAAATTTTAATTGTATAAATAAAAATTGTGTATCAGGAGAACCTCTGTGAGTTGACAGACCATCCAAGGGACTGTAACAAACTGGTCAGCATGTGGTGGTCAGCCTGCTGAGCTGATGTGTGCATGTGGTGCACGTCCAGCCTAAGGAGGTGGGGAGGTGGTCAGCTGTGGAGGTTCTACTCTGTTTTTATAACATGCTGTTTTGTAATATGTATACATCATAGACTGGCTAAATCAAGCTAGTTAATATACACATGTGAATTATTGCATATACTTTTTTGTGTGTAGTGAGAATGCTTATAATCTGCTGTTAGCAATTTTCAAGAAAATCAAGCTATCTCGTTCCCCAGTAAGTGGGCCGTGGCCCCCTAGCATCACTGACTGTTCTGATGCCCTGTCCACTGGTTTCCTCCCCAGCCAGGCTCTCAACCTTCAGGTACAAGTATGTGTGGCTTCCTTTAAATGTGGTGTATTGAAATGCTTTTACTGCTGAAGTCAGCTCTCCTCAAACAATTGGAAACATTTTGGTTCACTGATGCTCCTGGGAAGCCCGCCTCACTTCTGAGCACTAGTAACTGCTGATGGACATGCTTGTTTGGCCAGAGACTTGTCACCAGCAGGGCAGCACAAAAGGCCACTTTAGTTTAGGGCTACAGTGCTGCCACTGTCCCCTTCTGCCAACTTCCCTCCTAGAGATATTCCACAGAAACGGGAATTGAAAGGCCCTTCTGGAGTCTATATGCATTGAGGTGGCTAGCTCCGTTTCACAGCGTGTGTTTTAACTCACCCACATCAGTACCTGAAAATTATTGCCTTACAAACACTGTGTGCTGGAGGCAGCCTAGTTTATGTAGCACCTGAAGGCTGTGCTGTGTAGATGTGTGTCCCAGGGGTTTGCAAGTCATCAGTAAAGTTGCAGGGTTTGCTTCACATGACTGGGGACGTCGGATCTGCCTGTTCAGTACACTGTTATGGCAGCACCCTCCATGGCGGGCAGGCTGTCCACCACCTGCTTATCCTGAAAGAAGGGATGACCTGCCTATGCCTGCAACTTCCTTGCTTTGCTGAAGAACAGTATCGAGACCCACAGGGTGCTCCCCTGGGCCGTGTTTGCAGCCCCATCAGAAGACGGGGAGGCGGCAGCAGCGTCTTTCTCCCCCCCACACGTCCTGTACAGAACTGCCCAGACCCTGAGAGTCACTGGTGGCCGTCAGCCTGGGGGTCAGCTCATAAGCATAGCTAGGCTTAGCTAATTGTTTCCTGGTTTAGGTAAAAATCAACAAGGCTTTTTGTTATTTGTAAATTATCATAGTGTATTAAGGCTTAAAAAAAAAAATACAAGGTTTATGTTTACAAAATATATGGTAGACAAAGTAACATTTATGAGATATTAGGTGATAAATAACATGATGTTCATATATAAAATAAAAGTTCCCGTCACCATGTAGGTGACAGTTGCACTGATGCATACATGTGTCAGAAATTGTGGCACCTTAAAACACGCACATTTTATGCACTTAATTCTTTACTAATCCTTTAGTAAGCAGTATGTCCCCCCCCGGCCAAAGAGAGAGAATACAAGGTGAAGTTTAAGTTAATTTACAGACACCCATCTTCCATTTTTCTCTACTGTTAAAAGTTGTTATAGTAGTTCTTAAAGCTTGCAGAACCTCTGTGGGGCTGGAAGAACACTGATGGCCTGGCCCCGGGTTCTGTCCATGGTACAATATGTGGCTTTGCTGCCAGTTCAGAAGAGCCAGATCCTCGTCTTCCCCGGAGCTGCACCTCACGTTTCTGGCCTTTTGTTCTGTCCTTCCTATCCGACAGTAATTTATTTAGGGAGTTTGCATGTGTTAGTGGGAACAAGCATGTGCCCCGCCCTGTGCCACACGAGCTTTTACAGCCCATCCCACCCACGCAGGGGTCATTGTCAACCACAGGAACAACTGCCTCCTGGGGGTCCCGCCCAGAGCTCCTTCTTGCTTCCTAACTGCAGGAGTCTCTCCCCCGGCGGGTGTCAGTGTCTGTCTGAGGCGCGCTGCTCCACTGTTGGTCACGGCATTATCTGACTGCCCCTCCACACTGGTGTGAGCGTGACGAGTGTGCTCTGTGGCAGGGACAGTCCGTGGCACATGGAGGGGCCTAACAGCTGAATAAATGGAACCAGCCTGCCGCCCAGAGCACAGAGTGTCTTTTACTATTTACCCAGCTCAAAACATTGAGTCCGTGGGCGTAACTACTACTGAAGGGGTGAGTTAGTAAAAACTACTCAATCCCAATGTTAAGACAACAATTGTATTTCATAAATATGAGGGAAAAAATAGGGATTTTCTTATTTATTTTTGTTTTACATTTATATTGTATATTTTCATTTTCTAAATGAAATTTGGATCCTGGAAACTAGATTTTATGACAAAGTATATTTTATAAGGCAGAAACTCCTTTCCCTGTCACATAAGCAGTCTATTTCAGAATATAACTTTGTACGTGAACAACGCTTCGACAGAAAATACAGTATTTGCACACAGCTGCGTTTTCACTTGTTAAAGTTGACAGTGTCCTTTACAGGGACCCTGCGCATGGCCCTGCTCCTATTGAAAAGATTTCTTTCTGATGTCTACGGTTACTATGAAACTAACATTTTCCAGCATTTTGTAGTTTTATCTGTCTTGTTCAGCACAGCCCAAAGCACTTAGGTCATTTTTTTTTTTTTTTTTAACATCACTTTTATCTTCTGTAACCTGCCGTGACAGTGTACCTTTTATTGATTGAAAACCCAGATCCTTGTTGAGGAAGAAGTGAATATAAATCTGCTAACTAAGGTAAGAGAACAGGTAAAACTTGCCACACAGATATACGTGGTATGAAAACGTGGACTTAGTGTGTGGTCGGTAATCACATTAGCCTGGCCCATGGTCGTGGATTAAAAAGATGGTTTCTACGTGACGACTCAAGGCAGAGACGCTGTTTCTGTGCACCTTCCTGCTCGTTCCCCTTTCCAGTCTCAAGTGTCCCTGTTCAGAATCAGATCTGACAACCCAATAGGAAAGAGTTCCACCTTCTATTTTTTAAAGTAATTATTTATAATATGTAGCTATATATTTTAGAAATGTAACAACCAACAGAGCCCCAAGCTGTAGCTGTACTCATAGAATCTTCCCTTTTCTTTAAAATAATCATTTATACTTGGTGACCATATGTTCTAGAAATGTGACAACCAACAGAGCCCCAAGCTGCAGCTGTACTCGTGTGCTCTGAGAAGCTTTAGAACTTTTACTTTGGGGAATAAAACTAAAACAATGAAATACAGAGATTTTTCTTGGTGTGGTGGAACAAAATCAAATTATCCTCTCTTAAAATAAATAGCAGTTTTGGGAAGCAATTTTTCCTGTTGTGGATAAATGGTAGGGAACACAAAATCAGCATTTGAAATACGTTAACACACAGTGTTTTTAACAAATCTTAAAATGCCTTGTACAGTACATGTTCCCAAGGACGATTGCAGTTTCTTGAGAAGTTTTAAAAAATACGCAGTGTATTCAGCAGGCAAAACTGTAAAACTAGAGATGAAGGAAGGACATATTAGGCCAAATTTTAAACTGTCTCTTTTTTGGTGGGGACTTGCATTTTGCATTATTTAATTTAATCACCATAGCCTCTCCCACAGTCTCTATCTTGAGTTTGTATTCACAGGCATGCGAAAGAAATCTTTGGATGTTTGAGGCAATACCAAAGATTGACAGTCCCAAAGACTCTATACTTTTCTCTCATTCGTCTGTAAAGTTGTGGTGGGGAAAACATGGATTAAAAAGCAATTTCTGTGTAGACCCGTGGTTATCACTGAACATCACTGCTATCTGAGCAAGTTACTTATTTTTTTCTGAGCTTTTATTTTTCAAATGCCTGCTGTACTCAATCACAGGGCTCTGCTGAGGACAAGAGAAAGGAGTCAGACAGACTTAATACACTTATATAAAAAGCTTTACCGATTTCAAGATAGGTCCCTCTCTAGTGCAGACGAGGGAAGTGGCTGGCTGATGAATCTCGCTGTGGGCCATCTGTGCCTTGTGAGATACCACCAGCACCCATCTGGACAGTTTTTGACAACCAAAAATGTCTCCAGATGCTGCCAAATGTGTCCTGGTGGGCACACCACCCCCAGCTGAGAGTCCCTGTTCGGTGCGACTCCAGAGCTAAGGTTCTCAGCCATGTTCACCACTGTTACTGGTGTCAGCCTCATGCTGAGTCCTGCTTGGAACACTCCCATGACATAGCAATTTACAAGAGTAAAAAAGAGATAACTTTTTTTCATCTATTCTCTTCCTATTTTTGAATACAAGCAGTGGCACCATCTTCATGGCACAGTTGTGAGCTTCCTGTCCCTGTAAACTTTGCCTAGAAGCAGAATGTCACCTGCCAGGATGATGTCCCACTGAGCCTCTGGTGCCCCTTCCACAGTCATCCCTGGCAGGCTCCACTTTTGGAATATTCTTGGGCTTCTAACATCTGTGACCACCAGAGAGACGGGTCACACAGACTTTTCATAACCATATCTTGTTTGAGCCTCATAACAAACCCTTCAGGCTTGTCAGTTTTACCTTTTGTTGAGGAATTTCACCCTTTCTTTTCCTGCTCCTCCTGCTGCCCTGTTCTCTTGGTGTGGGACTCTACAGGAGGTTGGAACGGCACTCAGCTCAGCGGGCGCCTCTCTCCAGCTCTGTGTGGAGAGGAACGTCTTTCTGAATTACTCAGCATGAAGCACCTGCTGTCCGCTGCGACTGTGCCTTTTTCCTTTAACAGAGACCTTTAACTACAGGCCTCCTTGGACCCCCGTTGGGGGTTTAGGGACCACCTTTCCTGATGCTGGTGACAGGTGTCCCCTGTGTGTCCAAGAGCAGAGTATTTTCACTTCCTTCCCTCTCTCCTCCCTGCCTCCGCCCCGCCCCGAGCCCCCTCGTCTCCATGTTGTCCCTCTTCCCCCTCTGGCCATCTCCCTCGTGTTGGCCCAGCTCCCAACTAATCGACATCTTGGAACTAAAACTTTCTAGACATTTATAGTTGACTTCGTTGTGTTTGTGTCACTGTTTTCAAAACTACTGGGAAAAGAGATGCATTTGATGTGGGCCTCATTAAATAGTCTGAACATATTTTGCTCATAAGCCTGTAGGAATTAAATTTCTTAAACACTAGGTTTTCAGATGAATTGCTGCTGACAAACACAGTGTAATTGTGTGTGATTAAGAGCATCTGTGTGACTGGGAAGAGATGGGCATAATTACTGACAGTGACGAGGGCTGAGATGGCTTGAGAGGAACCCTTGAGACTCAGAACTCTGCTGTGGCAGATGCCGCCCTATGGCCATAGACACTCTGCTGTGGCAGATCGCAGGCCGTGGCCGTGGACACTGTACTGTGGCAGATCCCGAGCCGTGGCCGTGGACACTCTGCTGTGGCAGATCCCAAGCCATGGCCATAGACCCCTGGGAAAGAGGCCTTGGTTCCATCATGGCAATATAACCTTATTGCCAATTAAATTTTGCTTTTTGCCTTTAAAGTGCATGTGAATAATTTTAATTACTATTTGGTTCATTTAAAAATGACTGATGGCTCTTGCGATATAACACAAGAGTCATTTTTTCTTTTTAAATCAGGGAGGGTCCTTGCCGACTAGACCAGCCTGGTTCTGAGCTGTGTGCATGCAACCAACAACTCATGTCATAAAAGTAAAACTTGGGTTTGTTTCCTTTTGCAGGTGGCCTTTTTGAGGATGTAACCGTTGGAGCAGAGGCGTTATCTTCCTAGGACAGATGGCCTCCACTGAGGGGCACAGCGCAGGCTGCCACGGGCACCAGTTACAAAGAACAGAAGCAGCACTGCAGACGGAGCCTGGCACCGAGGTTTCAAGTTTACTTGTGTGTATGTGTGTGTTCTCTGAGAGTTAACTTTGGATCTCTGAAAACCCAGAGTGTGAAGAACGTTGGTGGTGGCTGGTTGTCACCAGGGTAAGATAGGCATTGAAGTTGCATCTCTGTGTCACACGGAAAGGAACATTTGGATGTATGCTGCGTCTGCCCCTCCTGGTCGCTGTCAGCTGGTGGAGACCTGCCTGCTGCGTGGGACACGGTGGTGATCCTCGCGCTTGCACCTGAATGCGGCTGCTGTGAATCCTAGGAAATAAGCTTTCTAGCGCTTCTAGAGATCATTTATAACAAATTTTAAAAAAGAAAAATACAAGATTTTTAAAATAGTTCCTTTAGGGGAGATGCTTGGCAGTTTTTGATTGATTTTCAAATTAAAGGTTTTCCTATTTGTGCAAACCCACGTGTGCCCCTTTTGCTTTTTAGTCCTTTTACTGAATACTCCTACACGTCACTGGGCACCTCACTGGCACCCTGCTACTCGGCGCCAGAGCTGCCAGAGCAGGTGGTGAGGGGCCCACAGAGTGGGGAGGATGGAGCTGAGGGCGTCCTGCAAGGCCGCAGCACCTCCTTTATCATTATTATTATTATTATGTATTTATTATTATCATGTATTAATATTTATGTTAGGTCACAGTCATTTGTTTATTCTGCATTTTGTTCTCATCATATGAGGATGAGGGAGGAAGACAGCTCCAAGTGTTTTGTTTTTTGCAGTTTTTGCCCGGGGCTGGATTTGAACCCGCCACCTCTGGCATATGGGGCCGGCGCCCTACCCCTTTGAGCCACAGGCACCGCCCAGCAGCTGCAAGTTTTTGAAGGTGGTTTGTAACTTACCGGGCACGACACAGCCAGGGCTACAGCTGGGACTGGCCCGGAGCAGCCCCTCCCCTCCGCCGAGGCCTGGTCTGGGTCTCTCTGACGTGCTGCTCTTGCGGCTCCGTCAGGGAACCGTCTGGGGATGTACAACTGTCCCAACCGCTGCCCCCCAAGCCTTTTGGCATTAATCCTGCCTGCAGACACCTACCACCCCCTTCCCCATGAAACCTGAGTTATCCGTCCCCTCGTTTTCTAACGTTCTTCATGCAGGTGGCACTGGCCAAATTTGCGTTGTCGATTACCAGAGCAGCGCCCAGTGTCAGCTCCCAATTCTGTTCCTGGAGAGCCGACCCAGGAATGAGACCGTGTGTTTGGTCCTGTGGTGTCATTTTATTAAGCACAGTTTGACACATTGATGTTCTCAGTGTGACGTCCAGACGTCCAGCCACAGAGGAGAATTAGTTTGGCTGCACTAAAGCTGCTGGGCTTCTGAAGCCCATGCTGACTTTTTATACTTGAGAGTCTGATCTGTCAGCACAGGACAGGGCCTGTCACGCTCTGCACCACTCATGTCATTCCGTGCTGTGGGCCGCCGGGCACTTCAGAAGGCATTCGGCAGCCTCCCTGGTCCCTACCTGTAGGGAAAGCTGAACCCTGATCTTTAGCATAAGACTCAGTTCTTGCTTGAGAGACCTAGAGAATCACAAGAACAGCATGTGAGTTGTGTGCCTGCCAGAGATCAGAAAACTGGCCTCTAAGAGAGAGTGTTTATGTGAGAGGTGGCAGTACCAGGCCTGATGGTTTTGGTAAAGATTCTCTCGTTTCCAAAGTTCTCCTGACCCTGGAGGCAGAAGGTCTTGCTTAAGGTCTGAGATTTTGCAAAAACAATTTGGCGACATTCTGTCTGACACTTTCCATGTTCTCCCTTGTTAATGCTAACGTCTGATAAGTAATTTTTAACTCCTTCTTCCTGCTTTGTGATAATAAATACCGACCCAAGGTTAGCTGAGGGGGGCTCCTCCCAGAGTTCCTCAGTCCCCTGGCACAGACTCTATGTCAAGCCTCTTCATTCCTCACCAAGACACCCTCATCTGGTCACCTGAAACCCCTTCACCTCTCATCAATGCTGTTAGCACAGCCCGTCCCCATCCTCCACTCCAATGTGACTCCCCAAAGGCATCTGCAGATGCTGCTGTGATTGACAGAAGTGGCTTGGCTGAGAACCACCACTGTGGACGGTGTTGCCTGACAAACAGATGTGGGTACTGCCTGTGTGTGCCATGCCCATGACACCGGCTGTTCAGAGTCCAAGCCCTCGGGTGTGTGGCCTGGCCCCAGTGTCCTGCTTTTGGGATCGGCATCTGTGTGTGTGGCTCCCTCTCACCACTCAGATTGTGTTGATCCCAGGCAGAGACTGATGTAAATCGGAGAAAGCAGAGTTCATCCTGCACAGGAGGGAAATTTCCTTGAGGCAGTTTTTCTCCCCTGGGAGAAGCCACACCACAGTAAGAAGTGTTGCAGTCCAGACGCTGGCTGTGCTCATGATGTGAAGGTGTGTCTGCACTGTGCCATATCCCAGGGGAAGAACGTCCTACTTTACAGCCAGTCTGCCTAACAAAATCAAGTGAGTCAAATGCAGGGAAGCCCTCTCCCCTCTGTCTCGGCCAGCTGAGCAGCCTCCTTTCTGATGGCCCCAGGGGGAGTGGAGTGGGGTGACCACGATGAGCTCCAAGGGACAGAGGAGGCGAGGCCAGGAGACACCTGCATGTGGGATTTCTGTCCACAGATGCAGCCACGTGCTTGAAACTGCATTTGTCATGCACCTTGAAGTCCTGTCACGGTGACGTTCTCCATCTAAGCCTCTTTCCTGGGTCCTCCATGGTTGGGAAGGGAACTGTCAGCCCAGCAAGCCGAGGTACACAGTGAGCTCCTACCATGTAGTGACTGGGATTCTGAGCCCGGGACACGCGAGGCCCGTGGGAAGTGGAAGGAAAAGGGAGACGAGGGTCTTCCTGTCTACTTTTTTCTCTGTATCTTAATAAACAGACAATTTCTATGTGTGTGTGGAGGCACATAGCAGGAGTCCTCAAACTGCAGCCCCGCGGGCCACATGCGGCGGTGTGATTGTATTTGTTCCCGTTTTGTTTTGTTACTTCAGAATAAGATATGTGCGGTGTGCATAGGGATTTGTTCATAGTTTTGTTTGTTTGTTTGTTTGTTTTTTAATTATAGTCCAGCCCTCCAACGGTCTGAGGGACAGTGATCTGGCCCCCTATTTAAAAAGTTTGAGGACGCCTGACATAGAGTCACAGAAACGGAGATGTAAGTTTCAGACCATTGCAAGGAGGGCTGGAAAGAAGTGAAGTGGGGTATCCAGTGTTTCGCTGACACTCGGCAGTGGCCTCCTGTGATTCCGAAAGCCATTCAGTGGTGTTCCTAGAGGATGGCTGTGAAGAATGCGGACGTGCTTCCAAGGGTTGCCAGGGCCGCTTAGTTAAACACCAAATTTCCAGTTCATTTTTTGTATTTCTAAAATCTTGGTAAATAAGTAAAATCATTCTCACCTCTTATAAAATTACACTAGATAGACCCTGCCAAAGGCTCCCCCCGGACACCTGGAGCACGGCAGGCATCAGCATGTCAGCGTCGGCCATGGGTCCGGGCGCCTCAGGGAGAGGCATTAAGGTAAGTTCTGGCCTCACCAAGCTCACACCGTCCTGGGGAGGCGTTGACAAAGTATTGCGTCATAAAAAAAAAAAACATATAATTTCTGAAAATAATAAGAAAAAGAAAGATGGGTAAAAAAAGAGGGGAAGGAGGTGGTGTTTCAGACTGGAATGTCTAAACTGTAATGTATAGCAAAGCTCCAAACTCTGAATACACACGGTGTGTCTGTTACCTTGTGCCTCTGGTATTGCTGAGGGCAAACGTGACTTGAGTATTACAGTTTTAATGCTGTTTCTTCCTTTCTTAAAATGTGTATACATTCTTTGGTACCGTCTGTTGGGGGGATGGGCATAAACCAGCCCCTTGGTAACACAAATCATCACCATAACTCCAGCAAGAGTGACTGTGATGCCACGTTATTAACTGCCAGCACAGCGCGTATAAACAGTAGCCTTTGTTTTGCCAAAGGAAGCTTCACTAAACAAGGATCCACCAATATTAGCAAAGCTTCTTTGATTCCATGATTCCAGAAAAATAATCCAGCTGGAACCAGAAACTCTGATGTGATGTGTCCTGCACTGGCCGCTTGGTGATTAAGCCCGCGCAGCGTCCTCTGTACTGCAAAGTGCTGACAGCATCAAACATGTGGAGGATAGATAAAGCCAGCCTGGGTGTTGTCCCTGTACATTTGTTTTTGTGCCTAGTGTGTGACGAAGATGAATTGGAACCCACATTTCACTGTGATCCAGGCCTGTAGGGATGACTGATACATCTTAGTCTGCAGTTAGAAAGAAATCACCATTTATTTACACATTGGGGATGGGGGTGGGGGGGTCCTCACTAAACACTTATCAAAGAGTTCAACACATTCTTAAATTTCAGATGTGCAGGACCTTTCAATGTGACCTGATGTAACGATTATTCTTTGCATCTTGAGATGCTTCAAGCTCATCATCAACCCTTAATTAGGGGGAGAATCTGTGAGTAGCATGGGAACCAGTCCTTTTTAGAGGTAACCTCTCCAGGCTTAAGGAGGAAGACATAAGCACACATGCTCAAAACATTTTACAAAGCAGCCAGCCTGTACCACGATTCTCTTTCAAACAGAGCTCCACTTTCATTCAGGAAACTAAGCCAATTTGTTCCCAGTCCTGTTGTAGATAAAGCAGGAGGCCGTTTTCGAGCCCACACTTACTCCAGGGCCCTTTGGTCCCCGGGTGCTGAGAGCCGAGTGCGGGGTCTGTGACCTTGCTCCTTCCCCTCAGGCCACCCGTGACCCCGCTGCAGCCTTTCTGCTCAGAACAAGAACTGATGATCACACAACTACATTTTATTTATCTTCATCCCCTACATACATGGCCTGATTGGTTTCTTCCCACAAATATTTTAATATTTGTATTTGTTCTCTTTTAGCATTTCATGAATTAAAACCTTTTTCTCTTGTCCCTAGTTTTAGAGACAGAAAGATGCAAATGCCCTTTATTATGATTCCTTCATACACACTCTGTTAGTGTTTGGTTGCAAGTTTCAACATAACCACTAAAAAGACCCAAGTCGTGAACGCTGGGCGTGACGGTTGCAAACAGCAGCAGCAACAGCTTTTCCTACACCGAGGTTCCGACTGGACTTTTCCTAAACTCGAGAAAAACAGGGCTTCTTATCCTTTGCCCAGACCCTTCCTGGAATAAGGAGGACGCAGCAGGCTTTCTGCAAATGTAAGCTGGGGAAGGAATTACAGAAACGATGCTTTGTAAGTGCCCACAAAAGAATGGAATCTCCTCTGCTGCTTTCAGCAGAAACTAATAAAGGGAACACGCACTTGGGGAAGAAGATCCCTCACCTGTTTCTGCCTCTGCCCTCCCCACCCCCTTTCTGTCCTTTCCCTAAAATGCTGTTTCTAGGAAAATGTGCCAGAAATTCCAGCCTTGGTCATCCTTATGGTCCCTTCCTTGAATTAAGATTTAAGAGTGGGTAACTGTGTGGCATCCCCACTTGAAACTTCCTCCTCACAGGAGATAGAAACACCAAAATTAGTCATCTTTAGTCTTGTTCTGTAACAGTAGATACTGGGACTCAGAAAGTATACCATCTGCTGTCTTTCTCTGGAAAAAAGAAATACTCAGTTATGGTGATAACTCCCCTGACTGCTCCAGAGACAGGTATTCTGAATAATGAACTCGATAAAAGGCGCTGTAAATTCTCTACATGGTTAACATGGCTGTAAAGTTTAGTGCCAATGTTATAAAAGAATTCTTTTTGTGTGTGTGGTGTCACAGCTCACAGCAACCTCAAACTCTCAAACTCTTGGGTTTTAAGTGATTCTCTTGCCTCAGCCTCCCAAGTAGCTGTGACTACAGGTGCCAACCACAACGCCTGGCTATTTTTTTTGTTGCATTTGTCATTGTTGTTTAGCAGGCCCGGGCCGGGTTAGAACCACCAACCTTGGTGTACCATAACCACTGTACTACAGGTGTCGAGCCAAAGAATTCTTGAAATAAGGTGCACTCTGTAACGAAGGAATTGAATAAAACTCTCCGTTTTAACTCAGTGCCGCCTGAGAAGTGGCAGTGTCGAGAAGGAAAGGAGGAATGGCCCAACGCAGGCCCTTTGTCCAGCTCAGGCAGAAGATGCTGATATTGGGAGAACAGTAAGTTGAAATAGATTTTTTAAATTTGTCAAGAAATCACCAGTAAACTGGAAATTTGTGTGCTAAAAATCAGGAAAAGAAACAAAGAGAACTTGACCAATAAAACACATTTCCTGTGTATCTTTCCAACCTGGTGACAATTTTAGAAGAGCCAGTTTCGATGCTTGTTTATTTCTGCTTTATTCCATGAAACCAAGGACGCCCTCTCAATAAACAAAGGCTGTCCCCTGGGTTAGTGCCTCGACCATTGTGTTCCCTCCACAGACAACACTTTTTTTGAAATGTGTGTTGTTCTTAGATCTTGCTTTGGACAAGATTAAAATTTTAAATAGAAGTGAGAAAAAAGCAGGAGAAGCTTGCTGGCCAGGCACAGGGGCGCACACCTGTAATCCCAGCACTCTGGGAGGCTGAGGTGGGAGGATCCCTTGAGCTCAGGAGTTCGAGACGAGCATGAGCAAGAGCAAGACTCCGTCCCTACTAAAAATAGAAAAACTAGCCAGGGGTTGTGGCAGACACTGTAGTCCCAGCTACTCGAGAGGCTGAGGCAGGAGGATCACTTGAGCTCAGGAGTGTGAGATTGCTATGAGCTAGGACACCACGGCACTCTACCCAGAGCACAAAGTAAGACTCTGTCTCAATAAAAAAAAGAGAGAAGCGGTGGACAATGATGTCCAACCACTAGTGTGGACCCCTGAATGAAGAAAAAATAAATTCATGGCATTTGCAGAAGTTATCCCCAGCCACCCCACAGGTAGGAGCCAAGTTGGTGAATGTGTCACTGAATTTCAGAGCTGACCAATGGTCGTGGTCAGAGAGGTCCCTCCCTGTGAACGCAGTCGGAGAGGACATCCTCGTCTGGAGGGGCAGGATTTTATGTGGCTCTGAGGTGACGGTTAGGATCTGGAAGGACAGAGACCTGAAGACACCCAGGAAGATTGGCATTTTGAAAACAGTAGACCCTCCACAGCTGCCCACCTCCCCACAATGACCACCTCCTCAAGTTGACCTAATGTTCACAGCCCGGACGTGTCCCACCTGTGCGTCTGGGCACAGCAGGCCTTGTTCCTTGTGGTGACCACCTCTGTGTGATTAGTTTGTGACAGTCCCTTGGGTAGCCACTTACAGAGGTTCTACTGTGATAGAACATTCCTCTGGGTGGGGGGTAAGGAGACGGGCAGTGAATGACACCAGGTAACAGCAAGTCCTGGTCAGACCGCGGCAGAGGCCAAGGGCCAACCAAGCTGGACAGCCGTCTGCTACCTCCTGAATGTCGGGCTCACACACAGCCCGAACGTTTTCCTTCTGTGTCCCTTAGGATTTAGACGCCTGGTTAAGGGTGGGAGGGCTCTGGTGTCTGACTGCCTGGACTGAGATGCCACCTGTCATCTTGAGCCAGTTCCTTAAGCTCATCTTTAAAATGGGATGGAAAAAAAAACCAAAAAACAAAAAAACAGCGTCCATCTCCTGGGGCCTCTGAGCATGAAGTGGACTCACACAGTGTGTGGGACAACGCGGGGCCCAGAGAGCAGTGCACTGGGTTGTGCTCCCCAGTATTCTGTGAGCTCCCCACCCTCCACCCTCCTCTCACTGCCTCTGGAATTTATTTTTTGAGATTTTAAGCAGGAGAATAACATGCAGTAGACATGCTACAAAGATCAGCCTGGCGGCTGCACACAAACAAATAAAAAAGGAGAAAGAAAGACCTGCCATGCAAACCAGAGGCTCCCAAGTCCAAAACACTGTCAAAAACAAACAAAAATGGCTTAACCAAATAACTTTACGAGTGCTTTTTCCTATCCTACTTTTATTTTTGAAGGCCATTGAAAGTACAACAGGGTACATAGTTTTCCATCTCCAGTCAGCCTTGCTCTAAGGAGGTGTGTGACAACCACTCTCAGCATTTTCATACAGACCTTTTAAAATGAGTGCTTTTCCAGAGACTGCCCTTGCCAGCAGGAAAGCTTTTGCAAAAAATCTTTAAATGAGGTGAAGACTCCAGCCCAGAAGTTGCTCACCAGGCATCCTGCATGGATGTCCCTTGGACTAAAGTTCAATTTACATTTTATGTAACTCCTGCAAGTACCATGAATTTATTTTTTCTTCATTCAGTGTCCCTGATTCTCAGGAGAACAGGCAGAATGTCCCCTGCTGAGCAAACCCTACTCCTCACATTCCTGGTCTCCTGGGCGTCCCCCTCACGTCACTCCGTGGGCTCGACTGTGTAAGGGACAAGTGCCCCCCAGCCACCCCACAGGTGGGAGCCAAGTTGGTGAATGTGTCACTGAATTTCAGCGCTGCACCATCTAGGACACATCCACGAGCCCCGGGTACGGAAGGAGGGACAAAGCTGGGCCTGCTGACTGTGTTTCCCTATGTCCCTGTGTCCCTGTCCTATGCCTGTTAACCACAGGGTTTTGAGTAAAAGTCGCTCTTTTCAATTGTTTTAAAATTTAAAGTCCTTACCCAAGTCCAGGGGTTGGACTTGAGGAAACATTGCGAGTATCATACCCTCAAACATCAGAACCATTTTCCAGCCAAGCCCACATGCAGAGTTCTCTGTTCTTCTAAAATGAGGTTCTCCCTGGAGGTCGCTGGGTCCCTCCTGTAAACACACTCAGCTGTTAGCACTGTTTGGGCTCAAACGTCACGTGTAATTCTGGTTTGGCCCATTCTACCCTTACAGGAGTTCTATAACATCAGCATTACTCATTTTTTTGTTTGTTTTTTAGTTTTCAAGCAGTTATGTAAAATTGCTAAGCTTGTGACTCTGGTTGTGGGGAAAGTTTATTCAATTTAGTTGATTTTTGCAAGTACATGCTATTCTGGGAGAGCCATCTCCTCTGCTTCCTTGGTCATTTGATTTTATTTTACTGAGAAAATAACTATGAAGCAAGGTAGAGATTTCACCTCAACTTCAGGATCAATGTATAATGATCCTCATGCTTTATTTTGTATAATATTAATAAAATTAAGCCACCGTCAAACTTTTTGAACAGTGAGGGTACCTTGAGGGCAGGTCCAGTGTTTCATTCATCTTCTTAACCTAGGCAGAGAATGAATTTGTTAAATGTTGGCTTCATTAATTACTCTATTGGGGACATTTATATTGGGAAACCGGAAAAGTTAGGTCAATCGATTCATCCTTACGAAATGTTTATGCACCTCTCTGGGTATTAAAAGGTTCTACATCCTTCAAAGTTTAGTTACAATGTTACTTCTTTTAAGAAACATTTTCCTCATCACTCTCAGCTCAGAATTTCTTTTTTGAAAATATATTTTCAAAATATATTTTGAAAATATATTTTTGAATATATTTTGAAAATATATTTTCAAAATATATTTTTGAATATATTTTGAAAATATATTTTTTGAATTTCCTCATCACTCTCAGCTCATTCATTTCTTCTTTGAAAATATATTTTTCAAAAATAAAATGATTAAGTCATTGCTCGTATTGGAAATGTATTGAAGACATTTACTCACGGGTGTAAAATGCAGGTGAAACCTTTGATCTTTGTGAGAGTTTATGGCCTTAGGGTTCCTCAAACTTTTTAAACAGGGGGCTAATTCACTGTCCCTCAGACCGTTGGAGGGCCGCACTATAGTTAAAAAAAAACAAAAAACAAAAAACTATGAACAAATTCCTGTGCACACTGCACATACCTTATTTTGAAGTAAAAAAACAAAACGGGAACAAATACAATCACACCGCCTCATGTGGCCCGCAGGCTGCAGGTTGAGGACCCCTGCGACGTGATGACCAGGTTCACAAGCCCATTCTGTGCCCTGACGCTGAACCGAGCTGGTTTGGAGACTTTGTCTGGAGCTGCCCTTAGCTCTTCTTCATTCTGGAGATGACAGACGCAGGATTTTATTGTCTAGTTACTGGACTCTGTTCTCTGATTAGCTGCCTTACCCTTTTTGAAGGGTTGATTTATTGGGGCAGAGCAAGACCTGGCTTTTGTGTGAGCTGAAAGGAAAGTAGGCTGAGAAATAATTTATAGTTCTCTCTTTGAGACTGAATAAAAAAAATAAAGGTTATTGTCATTATAGTGCTGTAGGAACTGTTTTAAAACAGAAGAAAGATACTATAATAAGTAGAAACTTAAGGAATGACATTGAGCTACTGTTTCAGTTAACTTAAAAAAAATTGTTAGAATCATACTTTGAAGTAGAATGGCCATCCTGAACCCTTATCTTAATTTTACAGAGAACAATGTCCCTTCCAAACTGGTGTCAGCTCCACGCAGGGCAGCATTTCTGCAGCTCTCAGGCAAGTTACGTTTTTCAAAACAAAGTGTGGGCAGAAGGTACCTGGGAAGAACTGACTGGTCATGCTTTTCACCTGGAAAAATCCTGCCAAAGAGGAATCCATAATAGCTGTGCCAAGGATTCAGTAGTCCACAAAAAGGAGCAAACATCATTAGACATTTACCAAATTAGTTTGGGTTTCGCAAAAGCCTGGGAAGGGTTTGTTTTGTTTTTACAGGCGGGGTCTCTGTCACCTGGGTAGAGTGTCATGGTGTCATCATAGCTCACAGCAACCTCGAACTGTTGGGCTCAAGCATTCCTGCTGCCTCAGCCTCCTGAGCAGCGGAGCCTGTTCCCAGGCCCTGTTCACCTGAGTGGCCCTTTCACCAGGCACTGCTGGTCAGGCCCCAACAAGGCCGAAGGAGCCTGCTGCCGACATCTGGAGACTGTTCATTCACTTCCAAGGCTACTGCTGGACTCCACAGTATCAGTCAAGGACCAAGGGGTGCTCTGCCGCCCAGTGAAGTGTTGACTGACTATAAATTTAGTCTAGAGTAAAAAACTTTTTGAAGCAATAACCATTTTGACATAGGGGGTATTGTGTAACCTTGTGACCTATGAGGGGAAATCTGTTTACTGGCTGATTAGTAACATTGCTGATGTGCTTTTGCTGTATAAAATAACAAAAAGAAACAGGAGAACAGAACAGCTCTTGGAAGAGATATCCCTGCTGCTCTCTGGAATTGCTGGCTTTTCTGTAAAGAAAAGTGAAACTGTTGAGCTCTCTTCTGCTTCTCGGTTGACTGGCTTGGGTGACAAGTCTGTGGACTCCTTGGTCCAGCACAGGACTATCGGCACATGTCACCATTCCTGGCTAATTTTTAAATTTTTCTTTGTAGAGTTGGGGACCTCACTATTGCCTATTGCCCTGGCTGGTCTCAAACTCCTGGCCTTAATCATCCTTCCACTTCAGCCTCCCAAAGTACTAGGATTACAGTGTGAGCTGCTGCGCCCGGCATCTGTGTGTTGGTGAGGTGCTTTGCTCCGTGATCCCTCTGTTAATAAGTATTTGGAAAACTCTGCAGTTTCTTCTATGAGAGGGTGAAGTCTGGGTTTCCCTTCTGAGCCAGCTCAGACTTTGTTTAGTGATCACAGTGAATGTACAAACTGTTCCATATGCATGGACACTTCTAGATTCAAACCTTGCCTCCCAGAATTGAGAGTGAGCAGGGTTGCAGGATCTTGTGTATGGAGTGAGGTGAATGGCAGGGCTGAGGCCCACGGGGGTATGGGGGTGGTCAGGGTATTAAGTCACAGACAGCAGTGGCACGGCCAGATGCTAGGAGGGAGGAAGGTTCTGGGTGTGTTTGTGGAAGGGGAGGTAATCTGGTTTAATAACAGAAATAACAGGCAATATTTTTAGACATTTCTATATGTGGGTACTAACTTGTTCATTTGTCAAAGGAACATTATATAGAAGATACTGTTGTTATCACCATGTTATTGATGAGGAAATTGAGGCTTAGACAAATCCAGTAACTTCCCCAAGGTCAATAGCTAGAGAGAGGCGGAGCTACTGTGTGGCCCTCGGTCAGCGGGTCCAGCACGTGCTGTGAGCCAGGGTTCTGGCAAGAGCCTCTCAGCTGTGACAGAGGAGAGGGCCTTCTCAGAGGCAGAGTGGGAAGCAGAGAGGTGAAAGCTGTGCTCAGCCCCTTCCTCACAGATGCTGACGTGGTCTCCACGAGAGCAGTGTCCGCCTTTCAGATCCCCTGGTCTAAGAGCCAGGCTCATTACCGCCTCCATCTTCCAGGGTAGTCGGTCCCTCCTTCCAGGTCAGCATCTGGGTGACGGCATTGTCATCATGGACTCAGGCACCAGGCAGGAGCCCAGGCGCAGTCCCCACTCACAGGCTCCTCCTGGGCAGTCTGTCTGCCCCTGTCCAGTCCGGCTGCTCCCTCCCCACCTTCTGACCTGGGCTGGTGTGGCCACAGATTCCCACGGCTCCCTTCTTCCTACCTCTTTCGGCCCCATCGCATCTGCAGGTGCCAGCTGGAAAATTCCCTGAAGCAGGGCTGCAATCATGTCACTCTTCCCCAAACCTCACACCTCCTCTTGCCTGTAGGAATCTGTCCAGGCCTCTCAGTTTGGTTTTCAAGGTCATCCACAACCAGGTCTTGCAACAGACTGACTGTGTCCCCTCAGAATTCATCAGCGGAGACCCTAACCCTCAATGTGGTAGGAAATGGGACCTTGGGGAGGAGATGAAGCCTCCGGGGCTTATGACTTTCTCCCCAGTTGCCGTATAAGACAGCATCTCACTCATCATGTGCTCCACTGCGCAGCAGCAAATTCTCCGAGATGAACCATGCTGGAGTGCAGACACGGCCACCTCACCTGGGCCTCAGCAGATACTCACTTTGAAAATAGAAGCCTGTGTTGTTCTCTGGATCAGAGGACGATCCCTGATAAGGGACCATCCTCGGGGGAACAGGAGGTTCTGAAGCCCACACAGGGCAGGGTGGCCCAGAAATATATCCATTTTTCCTGTGCAAAGCTAAAACCAGATTAATTAACTGAAGGAGTTTGCAGAATTCTTAACTTAGGCATGTTCTTAACAACATGAAATAACTTCATGAAAGTGGTGAGTCCCAAGTCAGGCCCTCTTCCGTGTGTGTGTGTGTGTGTGTGTGTGTGTGTGCGTGTGTGTGTGTGTGTGTGTACATGTACAATTGGAGAGGACAGCTAGGACACCAAACTGAATGAAGTCTGTAAATGTTTTATTTTTATGAAACATTGACGAATTATAGTTGTGTATCTCTATAGAGCACAAAGTGATGTTATGATTTTTGAATACAATGTAGAATAATTAAAGCTAATTAACACATATATCAAATACTTAACATTTTAGAACATTTGAAATTTATTCTCTTAGCAATATAGAGATATGCAATCCTTGATTAGTAGCTATATTCACTGCACTGTCCAACTAATCTCAAAAAGAAAACCACCCTTTTGACTATACTACAAGGCCATAGTGATCAAAACAGCATGGTATTGACACTAAATAGAGATATTGACATTTGGAACTGAATAGACAACCATGAGATGAAACTAAAATCCTGTAGCCACCTGATCTTTGATAAACCAAATAAGAACCTACACTGGGGAAAAGAAACCCTATTAAATAAATGATACTGAGAGAACTGGATAGCCACAAGTAAAAGACTGAAACTGGACCTGCACCTCTCACCACTTATAAAAATTGATTCAAGATGGATAAAAGATTTAAATCTAAGGCACAAAACAACAAAAATCCATGAAGACAGTGTGGGGAAAACACTGGAAGATATCAGCCTGGGGAAAGATTTTATGAAGAAAACTTTCTGACAATTGCAACAACAACAAAAATAAACAAATGGGACATAAAATTAAACTGAAAAGCTTCTGTACAGCTAAAGAAACAACACCAAAACAAATAGACAACCTTCAGAATGGGAAAAGATTTGCATATTATGAATCCAACAAAAGCTTGATAACTAGGGTCTATAGAGAACTCAAATTCATCAACAAAAAAAGACCCAACAATCCCATGTGTCACTGGGCAAGAGACATGAATAGAACCTTCTCTAAAGAAAACAGACGAATGGCTAACAAACATATGAAAAAATGTTCATCATCCCTATCTATTAGAGAAATGCAAATCAAAACCACCCTGAGATATCACCTAACCCCAGTGAGAATGGCCCACATCACCAAGTCTCAAAGCTACAGATGCTGGCGTGGATGTGGAGAGAAGGGAACACTTTTACACTGCTGGTGGGATTGCAAACTAATACAACCTTTCTGGATGGAAGTATGGAGAAACCTCCAAGCACTCAAGCTAGACCTCCCATTTGATCCTGCAATCCCATTACTGGGCATCTACCCAGAAGGAAAAAAATCCTTTTATTGTAAGAACAGTTGCACTAGACTGTTTATTGCAGCTCAATTTACAATTGCCAAAATGTGGAAACAGCCTAAATGCCCACCAACCTGGGAATGGATTAACAAGCTGTGGTATATGTATACCATGAAATACTATTTCACTATTAAAAAAAAAAAAAAAAAAAACGGAGGCTGGCTGGGCATGATGGCTCATGCCTGTAAGGAGGGTGGATTGCCTTAGCTCAAAGGTTTGAGACCATACTGAGCTAGAGTCAGACCTCATCTCTAAAAATAACAGGGTGTTGTGGTGGGAACCTGTAGTCCCAGCTACTTGCGAGTCTGAGGCAAGAGAATTGCTTGAGCCCAAGAGTTTGAGGTTGCTGTGAGCTGTGATGCCATGACACTCTACCAAGGGTGACAAAGTGATATTTTGTCTCTAAAAAAATAAAAGACTTTACATCTTTTGTATCAACCCGAATGGAGGTGGAACACATTCTTCTTAGTAAAGCATCACGAGAATGGAGAAGCAAGAATCCAATGGACTCTATTCTAATATGAAGGCGGTAGATGAGCTAATCCAAGGGGTGGGGTAGGGAATGAGGGAGGAGGAACGGGAGTGGGGGGGTCACGGTGTATGGCACAGCTCTCTGGGGCAGGACAATTATAAGAGGAACTTTACCTAACACATGCAATCAATGTAACCCAATTCTTTGTACCCTCAATAAATACCAAACAATAAAATGAAAAAAAAAAAAAAAAAAAAAAAAAAAAGAATAGAAAGCCACATTGATGATAGCTAAGGGCTACAAAGCCCTTTGGATGAAAGTCATAAGCTTAAATTTTTAGAGAGATCAATGCCATAGATACTAATATACACACAAGTACAAAAAGGTGCTAAAGACAGCACAGAAGTGGCAGTGATTTATGATAATGACCCTGCATTGCAATATGTAAATGCCCGTTGAGAAGCACAGGGGAGACCAGGAGTGGTCACACTCAGCACAGCTGTGCAGCCATGCTCAGAGTCCGCAGGTGGGCAGGGCAGCGGCTCACGAACACAGGCGGCGTTGCTGGGAGAGTGCCCAGCCAGGCGGAGTGCAATCCTGCCTCAGTTTCCACAGCTGTTACTCAATCCGGACAATTCTGTGTGCATTAAAAGCAGGTGAAACATGCTTTGTTTCTGTGTGTAGATTCTAGGTTCAGATAATTATAAACAGATGTCTCACCTATATTATATGAATGTCTGATAAAACATCCAACATTTGTGTGCCATGTGGAACGGCCCTTTGTTGGGCAGTGCTGAACCTTGAATGATGGGACATTTAAAATCCCTGGCTCCCCTATTCGCCAGCAGCATCTCAAATGTTGTAACAACCCAAAGTAGCCCCATCAATTGCCAAAATGGCCCCAGTAGGCAAAATCATCCCTGCAGAGAACCCGTAACCTACATCACTACGTTTATGAGGAATCCAGTCAAAGAACTTGAGTCACCAAAGCCGGCGTTGATACTAAGTAGCAGAATTAGAACTATGAGTATAACCTGCATCCTCCACTACTTACCAGTGCTAATTTGTTATTTAAGTGTATTCACACACCAGCAGTGTGTTACACTGATATGTGTTCACACACGTATGTTGAGATAGCATCCATTTTGTTGAAAAACCATCTAGTCAGTATTGGATGATGTCTGCATTTCATAAAAGCTTGTTCTGGCATTTTGATTAAAATTAGTTTTGTCACATTGCTCAACTCAGGGGGAACAGTTATGTTTGTAACACAGACACAAGTCAGGAAAATGTTGCACTTCCTAATTACTACAGACTTTTCTATTTCCAATTAGAAACTGGAAATAGAATTCCAATTCTATTGGAATTGGCCAGGTAATGAGATGAGCTTTCCACCCAAAGCAGCTGCTTTCCACTGAAAACAACTGCAGAGGTGGAGAAGTCCTCAAGACCAACCTCACTTCTGATGCCAATTACAAGTTTGAGGCTCGACCACTTGCTAGGAGTTGCAGAACTCACTGGAAGCTGAAGTGCTCACAGTTATAGTTTTTTACAGCAAAAGGATATGGATGGATATTTTCCAAAGGCAGGGACACATGGGCAGAGTCCAGGGAAGTTCAATATCTGGAACATCCATTGTCCCCCAGCTAAGTCAGTCAGGACTAGCCTCACACAGAAGGGACATGTGCTGTCCAGCAGGGAGGCTCACCTGAGCCCTGGTGTGCCCAGTCTTTTTTTTTTTTTTTTTTTTTTTTTAGACAGTTTCAAGCTGTTGCCTCAGTCTCCCAAGTAGCTGGGACTACAGGTCCCCACCACAAGGCGTGGCTGTGGTGTGCAGAGTCTTTACTGGGGGTCTGCCCCTCTGGATGTTGAGCTGACACCACCTGACTCAGGGCCCCGCCCAATCACATCATTAACTGACACCACCTGTCTCAGGGCCCCACCCAGTCACCTCATTAGCTCCCCGATGTAGCTCAGGCCTTCAGGCGGAACTCTCTTTCCAGGTAGCACTGTCTAAGAGTGCAGAGAATATTTCCCAGGAGCCAAGAACAAAGCCAGACTGGTCTTCGGTAAGATTAATTGTTTTTTTGAAGTTGTTCCATAGCTAGCTGATACTCTTTAATTATTTTTACCTTCTATTTTTATGAACACATAACAGTTGCACATGTTTATGGAGTACATGTGATACACTGTATAATGATCAAACTAGGGTTGTTGGAATACACAGTCATACATAATTGATTCTCTTTGATTTTTTAGCTTTTAACTTTTATGAGTACGTAGCAGTTGTACATATTTGTGAGGTGCCTGTGATATAATGTGTGATGATTAAACCAGGGTTGTTGGGATATACATTATTATAAAGTTTCACCATTTCCTTGGGTTAGTAACTTTCTAATTCTATTCTTCTAGTTATTTTAAAATATGCAATAGATAATTGTCAAGTATTGTCACACTACTGTCCTGCTGAACATGACGTCTTACTTATTCCAGCTAACTTTAGGTTTATACTCATTAAACAGCCTCTCTCTATCTCCCCGTCCTCAACACCATTCTTAGTTTCTATATCCATGAGATCCTACATCAGAGTGAGAACATGAGAGCTTTATCTTTCTGTGCTTGGCTCATTTCACTTGACGTAATACTTTCCAGTTACATCTGTTGTTGCAAATAGCAAGATTTTATTTTTTATGATGCACAGGCAACCAAAGCAAAAGTGGACAAACGAGATCACTTCAAGCTAGAAGAGTTCTGCAAAGCAAAGGGAACAATCCATAAACAACCAACGGAAGGAGAGACTAACTTTTTAATATATAACGATGTAAAATGTTACCCAATATTTAAAGGCCCTCTTTTTAAGAATACAGAACTGACAAATTAATGGAATTATTAGGCCAAAATTAAGTGAAAGCAGGGTCCAGAGAGGTAAGCGCAGCCCTGACGCTGCCCCTGCCTTGGAGACAGGTGTCAGTCCTGGCGGGCTTGTCACTAGCACCAGTGTAGCACTCCGCCCGGAACCTCCTCTCCCCACAGTGCCGGTCCTCTGAAGCACTCGTGGGGGGGGGGGGGGGGAGGTTGAGATTGTTTGGTTTTTTGGTTGCTTGCCCGTGAGCAGGTGGACCTCACAGGTGGGGTTCAGGTGGGGGCTCTTTATGTTCAGTGCGGAGGCCCCAGCTGTGTGTGAGGAGCAGCGCTTCTCAGGTGGGTCCAGTTTCCACTGACACCTGCTATGCGTTGCTTTTGGGGCAAGTCGCTGAATTTCTTCTCTGCTTTGGAGAGATCGTCTCAGTTTGGTTTATAGGCACCGCTCCTGACTCAGGTGCGAGTAATCCTCACCCGGGTCTTTCTCCTCTTGCCATAACTTTCGCTCCCCGGTTTTCCCATCTCTTTGCCCTTCCATCCCACTTGCTCTTCTTTCTTTGACTCAACTTCTTTACCCTGTGGGCCGGTAAGGAAGAGACGCTGACATTTGAGAGCTGGTTTACAAACTGTAGCAGGCATTCGAGTCACCTGGATGGTTGTTAAAACAATGACCTCTAACCCCTCCTCACCACCACCAAATTTCTGAGTTGGCAGGTTGGGGGCTGGTGCAGCTGTTGATGTTCTGGGACCACACTTTGAGAACTGTTCTAAAAATGCATCAGTTTAAGTCATCAAACAAGTAGGGTGTGTTTACTGGGCTCATCCAAGGCTGATCCTACCAGGGAGGACTCTCAGTTTTGAGGGTGTTTTCCTGCTTCCCAGTAGACACACAGCAGGAGCTGGGGCTGTGTCGGAACTCGCCGGCGTCTGTGCAGAGGGCCGATGGTGCTTACTCCTTCCACTCCACTCATCGCTGTCGTTTGGAAGGCTTGAAATCATCGGTGGTGGCAGCATCTCTAAAAATCACAGAAATGCTATAAACCAGCCCCCCCTCCCAGAGTTAAGCATTTACCAGCACACCATTGGGAAGCACTGTGGACAGCGAGCACGTGGGGTCAAGGTGACGCGTCCTGGCAGGAGCATAGACAGACTCTGGAGAAAGAATGGCAATTAAAACATAGAAACGTCACCCGAGAAAACGTGAAAGGGAGTGGGGAAGCTGAAAGGTGTTCAGCAACTCTCAGGACAAGTTGAGAGAACAGTGAAGTGAGAGAGAGGCCTACAGTGAGGTGCACCTGGGTAGACGTGTCTGACGCACCACTGACTGGGCGTGTGACCTTGGGCAGGGCTCCCGACCTCTGCACGTTTCTATTTCCTCCTGTGGAAAATAGAAGTGATGTGTTGGTACGAGGCTTACATGAGAGACGTGATTTAAAACCTAGAACAATGCCGAACACACTCGTCACTGTCACTGAGTAAACGTGAATTGTCGTTATTGCTGTTATCAATGTTGGTATTGAGTGCAGCGCTGGTCCACGTTCTGTCAGCAGATAGTTACTAAACACCCAGTCTCCGGTAGGAGGTTGTTCTCAGGACAGCCAAGGAGCTTGTAATGGAAAGATGCCGTCGCACATTCTGATCAGACTGCAAGAAGAGAGAATTGAAAGGTTTTATTGGGATATGAGTGCTAACACTTTGAAGTATAAATATTGACCAAAAAGGAAGTACACCAAAAGAATCAATAGGATTATGGGTTAAAAAGAACAGAAACTATCAAATACAGGGTGACCGTGCTTTGGCAGTAACTGAAAAAAATTACCAGGCACTAGAATACTTGGCAAAGAATGCTTACAGGATCAAAAACCATCTCTTCTTTGAACAAGAGAAAATGTTAACATATGATTTAAAATGATTAAAGATGAACACCTTTTATCTCTTTTCAGGATAATCTAGAATGGGATTACATGCCACAGTACAAAATGAAGGATATTAATCAGCATACCCAATTCAAGCACTATTTAAGATATAATTCTATAATTATAGAATTATAATATGTGCATATATATGTGCATCTGGTTTCCTGTTCTTTCAGAACATTGACTGAAATATTTATGTATGTAAAGTTAATAATAGAAGGTTCTTTAAACACATAATTTTATAAAAATGTAAAAATAATTCATTCAGAGACCACTTCTATATAGAAAGTGATATATATTATATTACTGTGCATTTTTAAAAACATAAATATTTACAGTAGCTACACTACTGAGTGGAGTTCTGGGGTCAGTGTCGGATTCTCCTTAACTCCTGGGTGATCATTCTCACACAGGTGTCAGGGGAGGGGTGCTGCTTTGTCCCCCAACCCCCGTGCCATGTGTCCTGCAAACTCAACTTATCCTCTCTCCCTCTGTGTCTCTCTTGGCTCTGTCACATGTGTACTGTGTGATTTGGGGCAACTTAGCCTGTCTGAACCTCAGTTGCATCTTCTATGAGATGGGTAAAACAGCAGCTCTGTTTATAGGACTGGTTGTGAAGATTGATTCAAACAACACATGTGTTTGCATTCTGCAGCATGTGGTGAATGCTCATTAAACAATGTAAGGTCTGCTTTTCTCTTGCCTTCTTTTTTTTTTTTTTTTTTTTTTGTAGAGACAGAGTCTTACTTTATCCCCCTTGGTAGAGTGCCATGGCGTCACCCAGCTCACAGCAACTTCCAACTCCTGGGCTTACGCAATTCCCTTGCTTTAGCCTCCCAAGTAGCTGGGACTACAGGTGCCCACAACGCCCAGCTATTTTTTGTTGCAGTTTGGTGGGGGCTGGGTTTGAACCCGCCACCTTTGGTATATGGGGCTGGTGCCCTAATCACTGAGCCATAGGCGCCGCCCTTCTCTGGCTTTCTGGCAAATTCAAATTGCCTCCAGTCAATGACTACACAAATGACAGTTGTTCATGTTAAGTTCAGTATTTATCCATGTTCGTCCTTCACTATGCAAAATGCTAGTTGTCAATCTTACTGGTAAACTGTCAGTTGAAAAATCTCGGCTTGCTGTTTGTGAGAGCCTATTCCAGCACCCTCTCTAACTCAAGAATTCTTCTTTCACTGGGTACTATGGCCAGTCCGACTTCTTCGTTTTGATGGTAGGAGTTTGTTCTTGCTCTGAGTTTCTTCTTGCTAAGAGTTTTTTAAATTCCCATTGGGGCCTTTGCTAACGATGGACTCCCCACTACCTAGGTTCTAAGGCTCCCTGAATAACAGCAAAATCCTCGTTGTTTCAGTAGCACTTTGGGAAGGAATAAATCCAAGGCTTTAAAAATTGTGTATTCTTAGTTGCAGAAGTATTTAATGGAGATGGTGATTTTGGTAGATGGAGGTGGTGAAATTCAAGTCTCAAAAAGAAAAAAAAAAAAAAAAAAAGAAATTCAAGTCTCAAAATAGAAGTGAAAAGTTTGGATATAGTCACGGAGATGAGAAGAAAGAGAACTTCAGGAAATGGTAAGGATCCCATTCCCAGAGTGTGCAAGCGGGGGAGAAAAAGGGGAAGAGATTTAAAGAGAGAACTAGGGAAGGTACAGATGGTCTCCAGGAGTGGTCTCAAAAGAAGGAGCCACAGAAGATGCAGCTCGAGCCAGTTAGAGCAGCAGTTTCGTGGGAGACAGTTTGTTTATGAACCAGGTTTAGGGGTTGGTTTCAGGGTGATTCAAGCTCCTGACAGCTCTACCTCAGATCATCAGACACTGGCCTCTCAGGAGGAGCGTAACCCAGGCTGCACCCGCACAGTTACACTTTGAGGGGGTTTGAGCTCCTGTGAGAATCTAGTCCCGCTGCTGACCTGACAGGAGGCGGAGCCCAGGTGGTGATGTGAGTGGGGCAGGGAGAGGCTGTAAACGCAGTTGAAGCTTTGCTTGCTGGTCAGCCACTCGCCTCCGGCCAGCCATTGGGGACCACAGATTTGGAGGATCTGAGAGAAGCAAAGGAAAAGCTGTCATGCCAGGCAGCTTAACTGAGCTGCAGGTAGGACTTGGCTCCTTGTGAGACTTGAGTCCCCTCTGGGGTGCAACAGGAGAAGGGCAGAGTTGGCTCCACTCTGCTTCTGACCCTGTGGAAATATCCTTTAGGTTAACAACCTCGGCTTACCTGTGCATGTAGGACAGCTAATTATAGTTTGCAGAATTTAGTTTGCATTTCAACTCTAGGGCAAAAGAAACTGTCCTTTCCCAAAACTGACTCCCTGGGAGATAAGGAATGTATGTGTCCAAGTAACAGTGCTGTGTTAAGGATTTGTAGGGACATCATGACCTGACCTGCACCCTCCAGAGTTAACTGACCAAGAACAGAGAAGTTTCACAACCGTGGACCCTGCTAGTGCTCAGATGTCTGCAGTTCCCTTCCCTTAACGTAAAAGGGAGCTCAAAGTTCATGCTAACTCAAGATAGGTGTTTATGACATTGGTCTCCACCTTCTTGGTTTGCTGGCTCCCCAAATAAGTCACTTTCCTTGACCCTACACCTTGTCTCTCAACTTACTGGCTGTCCTACAGTGGTAATATGAGCTTGGACTCAATAACAAAGGGCCCCTGGCTCCTGATGAGCACACTGGCCCTGCAGTCACAGGGGTGTTTTGGTTCCCTCTGGAAATTAAAATATGGCATCTTGACATATATATATATATTTTTTTATTGTTTGGGATTCATTGAGAGTATAAAGAATTAGGTTACACTGCTTGTATTTGTTAGGCAAATTCCCTCTTATAATTGTGTCCTACCCCCAAGAGGTGTGCCATGCACCCTTACCCCTCAAAACACCCTTCCTCCTCCCTTTCCCCATCCCTCATCCCCCTGCCCCCACCACGTGTCAGGTCATCCATGGCCTTCATATTAGAATTGAGGACATTGGATTCTTGGTTCTCCATTCTTGTGATGCTTTACTAAGAAGACATGCGTTCTTTAGTTCTTTCTGGCGGCCAGGGTTCCCACAACCTTTGCCGGGACCTGTACAGAGGGCAGAGTCAGTTATCTCAGGTGAAATAATGGATGGGAACCTGGGAGAGGCGTTCACGGAGCCAGCGGCAGCTCAAGGGTAGCGGCAGGGGCAGCACCTGCCCCATTCTCTCACAGGTCTCTTTACTCAGGCAAAAATCATAAATCAAGTTGACAGCATAATGCATGAACTTCGAGTTATTCGAAGCCAGGCGTCTCAAATAATCTTTAACAATCAGAAGAAGGGAAATGAAGGAAGGAAAATCATCAGGCACACTGTGTGATTACAACCTAAACTTGATGAATTGGGGATAAACTTGCCTAACTTGTTTCATTGATTTCTACCTATGTCTGGGAAGGACTCGGGCGACAGTCATCTCTGGTTGCCAGGCTTTCTGTTCTCAGAACCCGGTAACAATAAGTCTGCTTGAGGCACCTGAAAAGAGGGGGGCACAGGATCCTGCCTGTGGTCAGTAGGACCCCCAGAATCCTAACCCTCAACCTGCCAGGTGCCAGACCCCCAGTGTGGACCCCCAGGTTATTGCTGGTCCTGAGGGGTGTGAGGAACGTGGACTCTGGACAGCCCGGGCCTAGGCTACACTACAAACCTCATGCCCACAGTTCTTCAAAAACCCCACTGTGGAAGATGCAGACAAGGGAGGTTTTAGGACTTGAACTCTGACTGCCACTCCTTGTTCTAAATTTCCCCCAACAGACGTGTCATTCCCATCTTAACATTCCTTTCCATGAATACAGGAATCTCTGAATCTACTTTGGGTCCCCTCCCAGAGATCCTGCCATTTGGGGCTGGCCTGCTCCCTGTTGGAGCTGGTGACCAGGATGTGGCTAATGCCACACGGAGAGACTTGCAGCCTGGGCACAGGTGCTGAAGTGAACAACTTCAAACACCAACATTTAGTCGGTGCGAGGCTCCGGGTTTTGTATCTTTTTTCTTTCTTTCTTTCTTTTTTAGTAAATCATAGCTATGTACATTAATGTGATTTTGGGGCACCATACACTAGTTTCATAGACCGTTTGACACATTTTCATTACTCTGGTTAACATAGCCTTCCTGGCATTTTCTTAGTTATTGTGTTAAGACATTTATATTCTACATTTACTAAGTTTCACACTTACCCTTCTAAGATGCACGGCAGGTGTAATCCCATCTATCACCCTCCCTCTGCCCATCCTCCCCCCTCCTCTCCTCCCTCTCCCCCTTCCCCGTATTCTTAGGTTATAACTGGGTATAGCCTTCATAACTTCAAAATTAGTTTCATAGTAGGGCTAAGTACATTAGATACTTTTTCTTCCATTCTTGAGATACTTTGCTAAGAAAAATATGTTCCAGCTCCATCCATGTAAACATGAAAGAGGTAAAGTCTCCATCTTTCTTTATGGCTGCATGATATTCCATGGTGTACATATACCACATGGATTAATTCATTAATCCATTTGTGGGTTAATGGGCACTTGGGCTTCTTCCATGCCTTAGCAATTACGAATTGGGCTGAAATAAACCTTCTGGTACATTCTTTGTTATAATGTGATTTTTGGTCTTCTGGGTATATACCTAGTAGGGGAATTGTAGGATCGAATGGCAGGTCTATTTTTAGATCTCTAAGTGTTTTCCAAACATCTTTCCAAAAGGAACATATTAGTTTGAATTACTACCAGCAGTACAGAAGTGTTTCCTTTTCTCTACATCTACGCTGACATCTCTGGTCTTGGGATTTTGTGATATGGGCTAATCTTACTGGAGTTAAATGATATCTCAAAGTAGTTTTGATTTGCATTTCTCTGATGATTAAGGATGATGAGCATTTTTTCGTATGTCTGTAGGCTGTGCACCTGTCCTTTTCAGAGAAGTTTCTCTTCAAGTCCCTTGCCCAGCCTGAGATGGGATCACTTGTTCTTTTCTTGCTAATACGTTTGAGTTCTCTGTAGATTCTGTTTATTAAACCTTTATCAGAGACATAACCTGCTAATCACTTCTCCCATTCTGAGGGCTGTCTGCTTGTTTTACTTACTGTGGTTCTTGGCTGTGCAGAAGTTTTTTAGTTTGATCAGGTCTCAGTAGTGTATTTTTGATACTGCTTCAATTGCCCGGGGGGTCCTCACCATAAAATATTTGCCCAGGCCGATTTCTTCAAGAGTTTTCCCTGCAATTTCTTCTAGTATTTTTATAGTTTCATGTCTTAAGTTTAAATATTTAATCCAGTGTGAGTCTATCTTAGTTACTGGTGGAAGGTGTGGGTCTAGTTTCAGTCTTCTACAGGTCACCAGCCAGTTCACCCAGCACCATTTGTTAATAAAGCTTCACTGTCATACTTTAGAGATCTCAAAAAAATAATACTTTGTTTTATATGGAATCAGAAGAAACCTCGAATAGCCAAGATATTACTCAGAAATAAAAACAACTCAGGAGGAATCACGCTACCAGACTTCAGACTACAGATTACTACAAATCTATAGTAATCAAAATAGCATTGGTATTGGCACAAAAATAGAGAGGTAGATGTATGAAACAGAATTGAGAATCAAGAGATGAACCCTGACACTTATGATCACTTGATCTTTGATAAGCCTATCAAAACATGTAGCAAAATTTTTAAAAGCGTCTTAGAGTGTTGCTGCTCTAGGTGTAGTCCTCCGCTAACAAGAATGGCAACACCTATAAGATTGTCAGAAATGCAAGATTGCAGGCTCCACACTGAACTTACTGAATCAGAATCTGCATTCTTTGCCAGGCATGGTTGCTCACATCTGTAATCCTAGCACTCTAGGAGGCCAAGTTGGGAGGATCCTGGAGCTTAGGAGTTCAAGACCATCCTGAGCAAGAGTGAGAACACTCTCTACCAAAAATAGAAAAATTAGGCAGATGTTGTGGCAGGCATCTGTAGGTCCAGCTACTAGGGAGGCTGAGGTAAAAGGACCCCTTGGCCCAGTAGTTTGATGCTGCTGTGAGCCAGGCTGAGGCCATGGCACTGTAGCCTGGGTGACAGACAGTCTGTCTCAGAAGAAAAACAAAAAGAGAGAATATGCACTCTGAAGAAATTGCCAGTTAAAATGCATTTTAAATTTCTAGAAGCACGGGCTTATAGAAAGGTGGATACAGTTATAGTCAGCCTAAATGGAATGAGGGACATTAATACTTACAGCCAGAAAGAGTCATTAGTCAATTCATATGTCTGCATTTTGTCTAAACTCCTGTTGTGAATAATAAATAATTATTATTAAATTTTATTTCCCTCTGAGAGGCAAGAGACTATGATAAGTGAAGTAATTACATAAATTCTCTAAGTACAGGGCCAAGTACATAGTTGGGGCTCAGTAAGTACTATGTATTTGTATGAGATCATCATTTCTTGGTAGAAATGTAAAACCAACAAGAATATTTCAAAAATTATACCATATGTACCTTAGCAAGAACACTAATAGTTAATTTCTTTAACAAACACTGTGAGAACTCTACTATGTTCCAAGTGTGTGAGGCGCTGTACATTCAGAAATAAGCAAGATGCCAGCTGGTCTGAAAGGGGTGGAGGAGAGAGAAGTTTGCAGACAGTCTCAGGACAATGTGGTAAATTCTGTGCTGCATGCATTGGGTTTGAAGGCAAATTTAAAGGATTCTAAACTCAAAGTGTGGTGGAGGTGAAGTCAGAGGAGTAACTGTGACCTCAGACATGATGGATTAAAAGGCCAGTAGGAATATGTCATTCCCACAATGGGGAAAAGGTGGTTTAGGTAGATGGAGCAGCATGAGTTTCAGAAGCAAGAGAATATGTAGCTCATGTACAGGCTAGAAGCAGTTCAGGATAGTTGGGCCATGTATGTGGGAGAGGGAGTGGCAGAGGGGAGCTGGAGCGAGGCAGGGGCTTCACATACAGGGCACTGGGTATGGGAGAGGAAGGCACAGCAACTGTTAGACTCCCTATAGGAACAAGGCACTCATCCTACCAGCTGCCAAGTACTGGCTGCTGCTTCATACAGCTGAGTCCCTCTATTAGCTTTAGTTGCTTCCTCCAAAGGGAGCCACACCCAAGGTGAAGGCACCTTTGCAAAGGAGGCCACAACCAGTGACTAGAGGGTGGATACAGAGGTTCTTCTCTACCACCTTAATACTAGATGATGACTCTGAGGGGCCAGCCCAGTCCACCAGTTCCCTGTGGGATCAGCTGTGGCCTATGCCACACTCCATTGTGGTTCAGCTTCTCCCACTGTCCAATCCTGCCTCCTTTCTGATGGGTGTTATGCCCAAGAGCACTCCACATCCACAGTCTGCTTCTTGGGGACCTCCATCTGAGACTATTGGTGCTAGAAGTGGTCCCAGTAAGCAAACTCCAAAATGGGATTTTGGATGTGGAACACCCACCAGCAGGCCAACGAGGAGAATGGTGAGAACCCCTTGACCATGTGTAGGTTGAGTACAGGTAGCCTCCGCATGGTGTAGCCATACAAGCGCTAAACCTCACAGTAGAATGTCATGATAGGATGCCAGTGAAAAGAAATACGTGAAAGGAGCTGAGGGGAACAATATCTCAGGCCCAACTCAATCCATGGGCTTGAGTGCTATCCTATAGACAGTGAGAAGCCATTATAGATTTTTTAAAATCATTTCTTAGTGGTTGAACGAAGAATGGATTCAAAGGGAATACCTGAGGCTGAGAAATGAGTTATGATATAATTATAGCAACAATAGCTAGAAGTAAACCCCAAGGGTTAGTGGCCTACTCTGGGGCTGATCACTCTGAGTCTTGATTCCCACTCCTTGGCAAGAAAGAGCAAAGAAGGTAGTAAAAGTTACTAGAACTAAGAGGCAGGGCTCTGCAAAGAGGATTGCCTGGTAAATACCTTTGTCTAAAATACCAAATGGCCCAAAGATGGGTACTTCAAAGGTGACTGTAGTGAGGTATATTCAACAATGAATTATGTAGCACTTTTTCCGGGATGAGTTCATGACTTGGTTGTCCAACCTGGTATAGGAAGCCCCTATTAACCCTTAAAGACTCAGGGCATCTAAGACTGTTCAGTCTATCTTCTTCTGAGAGCATGATCTACTGCCTTTTCCTTGCGCAAGTGTGTTTATTCTTTTTACTAAGTGTTTCAAAACTGAATAATGTATCTTTAAATAGTACTTACCCAAGTGGTATAATTATAAATATAAATTATAATTATAAATACATGTAAAAGCAAGGGAATGATTAAAACAAAAATTGCGATAGTAGTTACCTCTGATGGGAGAAGTAACTAAAATAGTGTAATGTGCTTCTTAACTTGAGAGTTGAATCATTCTTTAAACTCTGTGTGTGTGTGTGTGTATACAAGTTATAAATTTGGAACGTTGCATAATAAAAAGAAAGGTAATGAAAGTAAGAACTTATAAAAATAACAACAACAAAAAAAAAAAGTGAGATCCAGGAGCAGGTGAAGGCAGGGAGAATTCAAAAATGAAATTTAAGCAATGAGATGAATACTGGTTCCATTCCACTGAAATAGGACACAACTGTACCTGCTCTGATCTACTCTGACCAAAAGATTATACACGTGGAGCTGAAGCCTTATAGACACTCAAAGAGGAGCTATACCATAAGCAACAGAAAAATACAACTTTGGAACTCAAGAAAGGCTGAAAAAGCAGACCTGGCAATGTGAAGACATAGTTGGCAGTTAAAGCTTTGACACCAGATGACACTGCTTAAGCTTCATGTTAAATGAGCAAAGAAGAACCCTAAGAAACATGAGGATTTAAGACCTTGGCAGCGCCTGTGGCTCAGTGGTTAGGGTGCCAGCCCCATATACCGAAAGTGACAGGTTCAAACCCAGCCCCAGCCAAACTGCAACAAAAAATAGCCAGGTATTGTGGCAGGCACCTGTAGTCCTAGAAATTCTGGAGGCTGAGGCAAGAGAATCGCCTAAGCCCAGGAGTTGGAGGTTGCTGTGAGCTGTGCCACCACGACACTCTACCAAGGGCAATAAAATAACACTCTATCTCTTAAAAAAAAAAAAAAAAAAAAAGATTTAAGAGTTAATTGGAGAAAGACTTGAATTCAAAATTCTTAGAGTTGAAAGTGGAAGTTAACAATTCACTAACTGACCTACCCTGCTAAGAACATTAGTTTGTATCTGATTTTTAAGTCTCAGCACATGATAGCCAATTTGAATATAGGATATATAAAAACAGGATAAATTGAGTCCTGGACTCTCTTCATAAGGATCTGATAGTTCAACCAGAAGTCCACCAGTAGCAAATAAATATCAGGTGTGGTACCAAATGAGAAGGTAAAATTCAGAGAAAGAGGAGCAAAGGTCAAGAAATGACAGCTTAAAGCAGGTGCCCAAGCAGACACACTGAGTTGAGGATACCTACAAGGACAAGGGGTGAGCCAGCATTAACCTGGTACTAAAATCAAAGAAAGACATTATAAGGAAAATGAAACTAGAGACTAATATCACTCATAAACATAAAAACAAAAATCCCTAACAAACTATAGTAAATTAAAATATATACACACGTATGTATGTGTAATATATGCATATACATAGGGTGTCCATAAAGTTCATGTACAATTTAAAATTTACATATTTTTTATTGTTAAATCATAGCTCTGTACATTAGTGCAATCACCTGTGCCCATTCTAAGATGCACCATAGATGTGGCCCCACCCATTACCCTACCTCCACCAAAACCTCCACCCTCCCTTCCACTTCTTTGGCCCTTTCCCCATACTCTTGTGCTATAGTTGGGTTATAGCCTTCATGTGAAAGCTATAATTTAGCTTCACAGTAGGGCCGAGTACATTGGATACTTTTTCTTCCATTCCTGAGATACTTTGCTAAAAAGAATATATTCCAGCTCCATCCATGTAAACAAGAAAGAGGTAAAGTCTCCATCTTTCTTTAAGACTGCATAATATTCCATGGTATACATGTACCACAATTTGCTAGTCCATTCGTGGGTTGATGGGCACTTGGGCTTCTTCCATGACTTAGCAATTATGAATTGGGCTGCAATAAACATTCTGGTATAGATGTCTTTGTTATATTGTG